>CAUZXS010004098.1:0-187717 GCA_963585895.1 Sepioteuthis lessoniana
CAATTTTCATTTTACAAGTGAGGACGGATTAGTACAAATTATTGTAATAGTTTTTTTTTAACAGACATAATTTTTTACCAAAAAATTATTACTGCACAACCAATGAGTCTCTTTGTTTCCATTGTAATAGTTCCTGAAGGTATTTCTCATTTTATCTCAGAAGGGCGTAAGGTTTTTTGATTATGTTGATCGGTTGGTTAATTAACTTTACAGCTTCTTAACTCTTCTGATATTTTATGCCAAATTGACTCTTTTTTCTTCTTTTTAACAATTATATGGTTTCAAGAATCGGTTCCTATTTAATAATAATAATTTTGTGCAGAGTTTTATGGTTTCTCATCCAAAGAATTTGCTCAGTTATTTTTTTCAACTATTCCTATCGAATCTTGCCCAGTCAGCTATGGCTGTAGAATACACTGACTGCTTCCCTGTTGATGGGTAACCCCCCAACAACGTGTGTCCTGGATATGACACTAAACAATCTGGTGGTGAAGTTACAGTAATGCTAGAGCTTTGGGGAATACGGAGTACCCCTTTATTGCCATCGCTCCCATCTGACCCGGAGTGGTAGCACCTGATAAGGGGCCTATCTATGGGTTAAATAGAACTAAACCGTGCTTCCTTCACAAAACTGATTTTTGCATTTCTAAACAATGAATTTATGCAAAATTTAATTGTTTAAAATAGAACTATTATGACATTTAAACGGCGTACTTATGCTGAATTGAATTGCTTGAAATATAACTGTTTTGACATCTAAACGGTGTACTTATGCTAAACTGAATTATCTGAAAAAAACTGTTTTAATATTTAACTGTGTATTGCCCCGTCGGTTGGGGCTGTAGAATACACTGACTGCACCTCTGTAGAGGGGTAAGAATTCCCACTGTGTGTCCTGGATATAACACTAAACAATCTGATGGAGAGCTTCCAGTAAAGGTGGGGCTTTGGGAAATGCAGAGCATCCCATCATTGCCATTGCTCCCACCTGACCGGGCCCTATTTATGGATTAAATAGAACTAACAGCATACTTATGCTAAACTGAATTGTTTGACTAAACTGAATAGCTTGAAATAGAAATATTTTTGACAATTAAACCGTACGTTCACCAGATGGAGACACGGAATACTTCGACATTGTTGCAGGAGTACTACAAGGAGACACACTAGCCCCGTACCTCTTTATCATCTGTCTAGACTATGTGCTTAGGACTTCGATCGACAAAATCAGAGAAAATGGCTTCCAGCTGACTAAGAGAAGAAGCAAAAGGTACCCCGCAAAAACAATCACGGACGCCGACTACGCTGATGACTTGGCGTTACTAGCGAATACGCCTAATCAAGCAGAGACACTACTGCATAGTCTGGAACGAGCCGCAGCTGGCATTGGCCTCCATGTCAATGCAAACAAAACTGAATATATGTGTTACAACCAAACGGGCAACATTGCCACACTAGACGGAGCCTCTCTGAAACTAGTTGACAAATTCACCTACCTAGGAAGTAGCGTCTCATCAACCGAAAAAGACATCGACACACGACTAACGACTACCAATCTGGGTCAGAGTGAACCTGAGAGTAATGGTAATAAAGGTATACACCACATTCACCAAAATCCAGGTCTAAAGCCTCACCATAAGATGCAGTTTAATGTCATAGCCAGGACAATGAATCATGAAATGTTTGATTTTCATAAACACTCAAACACTAATCCTCAAGTATTCATAAGTCCATCAGTCTTAAAATAAACAACTCCTGATGGTGACCTAAGGCTAAAGCCAGTCAGGATTAACAAATGCTTTTTTTTTTTCATTTATATACAATATATAAAAAAACATACATACACAAGATGCTACTGAAAAGTTCAAGGAATTTGACCATGTAGATTGACTGTATGATTTAAACAGCTTGTCAATTGATTTAGGATTTTTTTGTGCTTAAAGGTTAGCAAATGGCATTCAAATCTACATTTTTTGTAGTTTTTTCTTGTTTTCTTTAATGGTACATGGTCCTATCAAATACAAATAATTTCTAAACAGATTCATTTGAGCCATAGATGGGACCCTGACAGGTACTACCACTACAATAAATCTTGGAGCAATGGCAATGAAGGAATACTCCATACTCCCAAAATCTACAAAACTGAAGCCTTACCATAAAATGCAGTTTAATGTTATATACAGGACACCCTTTTCTGAAGGTATAGTCAGCATTTTATAAACCTTGCCAATAGGGCATTGACCATGTAGAGGTGGGATGATAATTTACTTACCTTACCCATAAGGATAGCAGCAAAAGCCTATACTATATGCTGTTTTTTATTCCCTGACCTTTTGGGTACCACCTCATGCATATAAAGATTATGAACTCCAAATTGGTGACTTGTGTCTTAAGATTACAAACATAAACAAGCGATGAAGCTATTTCAGCTTTTAAAAAACATTACTGTAATTATTTGTGTATAAGTGACTATTTTTCAGCTAGAAAATTAGAAGCGTGAAAACTATATAATTAACTTTTCTTCTGGCCACATGCTTCACAATATTTGTAACAAGATGACTGAAAGTAAGATATACCGATATTCCAAACTTACACCATTACAAAGAAATATCTACTTGAATTTGTTCATAATTTTGTTTCTCTTAATGTGAGATTAGTCCCATGGGAGACATTAATGGTTAGAATAAAAGCATGCAGACATGAAAACTGCTTCCAAATGCAATAGGAGGAACCCAACAAATATCAATGCCCTGAAACTTAAAAAATGACATCACAAATTTTGATGATTTGTTGAACTCTAGGTGTATGTGCCAAAAAACCTAGAGGCAACAATATTATTTGTTGACTTCTCCAAGGCCTTTGACTCTATACATAGAGAGAAGGTGGAGCAAATACTACTTGCCTACGGCCTGCCCAAAGAAACCGTCGCAGCCATAGTGATGCTATATAGAAAAATGAAAGTAAAAGTTCGCTTCCCAGATGGAGACACAGGCTACTTTGAGATTGTAGCAGCTGTGCTGCAAGAAGACACATTAGCCTCATACCTCTTTATCATCTTAGAACGTCTATTGATAAAATGAAAGACAATGGTTTCAAGTTGACAAAGGAAAAAAGAAGATACCTCCACACAAACAATTACAAATGCGGACAACGCCAATGACATAGCGAAACCGAAACCCTGCTACATAGTCTGGAATGAGCAGCTGCTGGCATAGGCCTCCTTGTCAACGCAGACAAGATGGAAAACGTGCTTTAATCAAAGAAGTGACATCTCTACACTAAATGGTAGTTCTCTGAAACTAGTAGACAAGTTTACCTACCTAGGAAGCAGTGTCTTATCAACTGAGAGACACCAATATGCAACTAGCAAAGGCGTGGACAGCTATTGATAGGCTATCAGTCATATGGAAGTCAGACCTGACTGATAAAACAATTTTTTCAAGCAGTGGTCATGTCGATACTGCTATATGAATGCACTACATGGATGCTAACTAAACATATGGAAAAAAAGCTGAATGGCAATTACACAAAAATGCTGCGAGCAATACTGAACAAGTCCAGGAGGTAGCACCCCACAAAACAGCAGATGTATGGCCATCTACCACCCATCATGAAAACTATCCAAGTTAGACAGACCAGGCATGCGGGACACTGCTGGAGAAGTAGGGATGAACTCATAAGTGACAACTCCTGTAGACCCCTTCACATGGATGAGCAAAGGCAAGACGACCTGCTAGAACCTATATACAACAGCTCTGTGCCGATATAGGATGTAGCCTTGAAGACCTGCTGGGAGTGATGGATGATAGAGACAGGTGGCAGGAGAAGGTCAGGGAGATCCGTGCTGGTGGCGTAACATGATGATTTTCGCTGGAAGCTTGTTGCATTCTTGCATGAAATGCCTGCGCATTTGTCCAAGACAATGTAAATTAGATAAATTCTTATTCTTAGTCAGTATGAAGCAATAAAAGGTTGAAAAAATGCTAAGTTTAGGTTAAATTAAGCTGCTACAAATTCTAATTTTTTTTTTCACAGAATTTTGTAGTTCCTAGTTAGGGGTGTGTGTTATACACAAATAATTACAGTAATAAATACAGTATACACCCCAAACCTTTTTGGTTTGTTAGAATAGTTAACATGAGTCAATGTAAGGTTGGTTATCTTAAACTTTTAACAGTCTAAACACGGACTGGTAGGATGAATAACTCCTTTTAGAATAAATTCTGCATCTCTTTTATAGATTAAAAAAAAAAAAAAAAAAAAAGGTTATTTTCATATTTAAGAAAAGTACATACCAAGTTTTGCTAGTTCACCAACTTCCAAGACATCTTTGTAAAATTTATCATTGTATGTGACTGGGAAAACAAACTGATTCAGTCGTTTCAGCTGTTTGATGTTATGGGAAGTAATATCCCCGAGTTCAATACGTCCCCTGAAATATATATATATAAAAAAAAGAAAAAAAAAAAAAAGAGAAAAAAAGAGAAAAGTAAAGAAAAGAAGTAAAGCTTAAATTGGTTCATTAATATTTTAACCAAAAATAGTAAAAGGCATAAAAAAACATTTTACTGTTTTATGATTGGTTCAGACCGAATGATTTTAACAGCATGTCAACCAGTCTTGTGTTTAGAGCTTAGAGAATTGTGTTCAATTTACATTCATTTTTATATTTTTTGTGTAGGTGTTTAAGTGTTTTTTAGATTTAAAAAAAAAAAAAAAAATTGTTCCATCAAATACAAATTATTTTTAAACAGATCTATTTGACCTATCGATGGTTGGTTGGTTGTTTGGGTTTTATGGCATATCAACCTTTGTAGGTTATTTAACGCCAAATCCATTTTTATGAAAATATTTCTATTTCAAACAATTCAGTTTAGCATAAGTGTACAGTTTAATTGTGAAAAACATTTCTATTTCAAGCTATTCAGTTTAATCAGGCAGTTCTGATTCAGCTAATTCCCTTTAGTATAAGTACAGATTTTCTTTACACACAGTTAAATGTCAAATCAGTTTAATGTAAGTACAGTTTCAATGTCTAAAAACAGTTCCATTTCAAACAATTCAGTTTTGAATAAGCATGCAGTTTAAATGTAAGTACGGTTTAATTGTCTAAAACATTTCTTTTTCAAACAATTCAGTTTAGCATAAGTATGCCGTTAATTCTATTTAACCCATAGATAGGGTCCTATCAGGTGCTACTATTCTGGGCCAGAGTAGACCTGAGAGTAATGGCAATGAAGGGGTGCTCTGCATTCCACAAAGTCCCAGCATTACTGGAAGCTCACCATCAGATTGTTTTGTGTCATATCCAGGAAACTCATTGAGGGGAAGGGGGTCTTACCCCTCTGCAGAGGTGCAGTCTGTGTATTCTACAGCCCCAGCCGACTGAGCAATTGACCCATAGATAGGACCCTAACAAGTACTACCACTCTAAGTCAGAATAATTATTTATGATAAAGAAGTTTTGCACAGAGCTGTATGGTTTTAAATAAACAAACTTAAGAACATATGCACAAAAAGCTCTTAGTTTTAGTACAAAAGGATGGAGAATATTAATCAATACAACTCTACCTTTGTAATGAAGGAAGATTGGAACATGACCATAGAAAATAGAAATTGACCTCAAATTTTTGCTACTTATTAAAGATTGAAACCAATTGAAGAAATTGAATTAGTAGATCTAACTACTGATTTATTTTAATGACATACCAACCCATCTAGGGTTAATTCATGCCAAAAGATTATGGAATTATATTCATTGTACATTCATATTTATATTTTGGTGTGGTAGTAGTAGTTAAAGAGTTTTTTTTTTGCAGATGGTCCAAATAAATATGATTGCTTTTTAAACAGATCTATTTGACCCATAGATTAGACACTAATGGGTAATATCACTCCAAATCAGGGTGGACTTGTGAGTAATGGTAATGAAGAGGTACTCTATACTAGCCAGATGTCAAGCGTCACCATCAGATGCAGGACACCCAGCCAAATTGAATAGACTGCTTTTTAATACAAGATGGAGAGGTGATTATTTCACTTATACCATTTTATTCTGATATGCTTTTAAGTTTATTCCCCCCCCCCAATAATCAAGCCAAAGCACCCACTTGCATCAAGACTGTTTTTATTTATTTTACAATATTTGTTGTCAATTAAAAATTTACACCAGTTATAATTTGTAATTATTACTATAAAAGAAGTCCACATAATACAAGAGATTGGTTGGTTGTTTCTTTGTTCAATGGCATATCAACTCTTTTTAGGTTATTTAATGTCAAAGCCATTCTCCTAGAAGAACAGTAGTGGTACTATTTAACCCATAGCTGGGAGGATAAGGGGGTTCATACTTTTCTCAAGGGTATTTGCCCAAAAGTGAATGTAATAGCGCGACTGGAGTACGAACTCGTGTACTACGATCCCACAGTCCATCACTTTAACCATTACACCACGAGGACACCCCCTAACACAAGAGAGATTTACCAATTATATCTTTTATATTATGATGTTACTATTGTTTAGAATAATTGATTTTAATGTCATGTCAACCCTTGTAGCATTGTTTTATGCCAAGAGAACCCTGTTCATTATATGTTCATATTTACATTGTGTTGTTTCTTAAGAGGTTTTTTTTGTACACAGTCCAATCAAATATAAATAATTTTTAAACAGATCTATTTGATCCCTAGATGGGATCCTAACAGATACTACCACTCCAGGCTAGATTGAAGGGGTACTCTACACTCCCCAAAACTGGAGCATCACCATCAGATGCAATTTAATGTCATACCCAGAATAGCTCCTTTTTAGGGGTTGGTTTTTTTTACCCCTCTGCATGGGGGCAGGGGATACAGTAAATATATTCTAAGCCCCACTGACAGGGAAAAATTCAGAGGGTTGATTGATTTGTGTTTTATTGCATATCAACCCTTGTGCATAATTTAATGTCAAATTCTGTTTTTATACATGATTTGTAAGTAATTGTTTGTTGCTCATTTGTTTACAAACAGTTAAATAGTTTCAAGTACAGCTATCTAACACTAATAATTTTATTTAATATTAATCATTTGTTTGCACACATTTCAGTGGTTTCAACTATTGCTATTTAACATTAGTAATTCTATCTATCAAACAATCCTAATACAAATAATTTGCAGAGAGCTGTATGGTTTTAAATAACTAATAATAATCCTTAGTAAATGAGTGAACAGTTCTATTTGACTCACAGATGGCACCCTAACAGGTACTACTAATCTGGGTCAGAGTGGATCTGGGAGTAATAACAATCAAGAGATACTCTACATTCCCTAGAGCTCCAGAACTGGAGCCTCACCATTAAGTGCAGTTTAGTGTCATACTCAGGACACTTCTTAGAGAGGGGTTCTTTACCCATCTGCAGAAATGTAGTCAGCAAATTTAAAGCCCCAACTGACAGGGCAAAAACCTGAGATAGAGAAGGGCAAGGAATGAGGTTATATTCATCTTCCAAATGATGAGAACTTGCTTGCCTAGAAAATTTGCATCCAAAATTATAAACTTTACTTGAACTCAAACATGGATTGATGCTGACACTAGTTAGAAGTTTATAACTATTTAAGTTATAATGAAAATCAAATCTCTTCATGGCTTCAATTGAAAGGTAATTTTATTATTTAAATATTAATCTTTCATCATGGGGAAAAAAAAAAGTTTATGAGTGGGGAGAAAAAAATGCCATAAATTTTCAACTGTTCATACATAAATGTATGAACAATATGGAAATTTAAAAGTGAATTGTGATTTTTAGGGAAGGGAAAAAAACAGTTTAACAGTGATAATTTTAAGTGGGAATTAAAGAGTAAAAAATCAATTGTATTGCATTTCACTTTGAAATACTTTTGATGTCACAATGTAGTGATCGGAATATTTTCTCATTTGCTTCTGAAATGTTCAACTTTGAAATTCCTGAGATTTTTTCTTGATGTCTATAAACAAAAATTAAAGATGTGGGTATACCATGAAAATATTTAAATATTAAAACTTTTTGTCCTGTTTTTATCGAATACTGCATATGTACATAGCTTGCACAGTAATTAATAAAACAGTTGTATAACAATAAATCAATTCTTACAGGAGCGAAATACAATAGGAAGCGAGTGAATTCGAAATTCACTGGGTGCCTCGTTTACTGTAACCTTTGCCAGATGAGAAAAAAGGAGGGCGCGGGCTTTAAGTTAAATCATCTATTGTGAGGTTTCTAAATAAATGTCCCCCTCCCTCTAATTTAGTCTGGTTTCTGTTACATTAAAGACAAAGATGAGTTTTTACCATGCTTCATAAAGAGCCGAGGAAATTACGGGGCGGGGACAAGGAGAATATTAAGTTAGATAAGTATTTTGTAAAAGGGAAAGAATTAATTCGAATAAACACAAATTGTTTAAACGATACGAATTTAAATTTACTGAGACAATCTTAGTTTATAAAAAAACGAAACTTCTAGTTATCTATTTAAAAATAAGCATTAACATAGTTTTATTTATTTTTTTATAGTCATACAAAAAGAAATATCCTGTTATATTTTAAAAAAATGAAAAAAAAAAAAAAAATTAGATTATCTAAAACTGCAAGTATTTGTTCAGTCTTGCAAGATTTTAACTTGTTAAAATATCAAAACAATCTTAGGATTAATGTAAGATTAATTACCCAAGAAAAAGATGTAACTGTTGCTTTACTCTGATTGGGGGGGGGGGGACAATTTAGCACAAGTTTTAAAGACACCCCCCCATAAGTGATATTGTCAACCTTATTTGATTGTATTTAAAAAAAAAAAAAATATCAAAACTACATCAACCATCTTTCTTTACAAGACTTCTTCAAAACTGAGAAGTGATGAAAGACTAAATAAATTAAAAACAAAAAAAAACTTTTGTCTAAATGATGTAGGAGGCAGGTTTATGTTCATTGTATTAACATTGTGACACCTTACAAGGAAAAAAAAAAATCGCCACATGTGGTACTAGAAACGGTTTTTTTGTTGTTTTTTTTTTCTTTAATTTATTTCGGGGAGTAAATAAAATTTAAAAATATTTAAGTCACAAATATTAACAGATATTTAATTCTTAAAAGATTTTACGGACATTTAGGAAATTATCAGTCTTTAGCCTTCTATACTTATTTGTTGAGGAGTTTGAATTAAATCTAACTCATAGACCTTTCTTTTTTTCCATTTGAGTCTTAACATGAAAAATTTAGTTAACAATTTATTTCAATTTCTTTTTAAATAGTCACTCAATGAAAATAACTGAAGAAATGTAGAGAGAAAATAGTTTAACACTCAATGGATGATAAACACACGTGCTTGAAGTTACTCAAAATTTTCAAACTCTTATTTTAAGCCTTCGGTGCAAAGTCACAATTTTTAACGTTTCATTTTGTCCGAGGGTGAAAAAAGCTTAACATTCGAGTAACCAATTGTATATTAGAGTTCACAACAAACAAAACTTAGATAAATCAGACATAATTTACCTTCTTTTAAAGGTTACAAGAAACTCAATATAGATTAAAATTGAAAGCTAGCGGAATAAATCAGTAAAAATGTTTTAGAATGAACACATGTGATTCAGAAGAAGCGTGATTTATAAGCCGGCAAATGAATATTTTTGCTTCCAAAAGATACCCAACAGCAACAT
Source organism: Sepioteuthis lessoniana (assembly GCA_963585895.1). NCBI lineage: Eukaryota > Metazoa > Mollusca > Cephalopoda > Myopsida > Loliginidae > Sepioteuthis > Sepioteuthis lessoniana. The sequence continues at coordinate 9,669 of CAUZXS010004098.1, forward strand.
GAAGCTTTATAAAACATTAAGGTTGAAATTAGACCCACCTAGTCATGTCGTAACTCTTATTTTTCTCGGCAAACTTGGGAATTTATCTCACGAAGTCTTCGCACACATTCCCGCGTCGGCACCGGAAGTGATGAACTTGCTTGTGCGCATGACTTATGTTAATTTCTTTTTCTTTTTTTCCCCTTCATTTTCTTTCTTAATAATAAAAAATGCCATTAAAACTAAAAAAAAAAAATGAGGATGGTATATTAGATTTTATTATTAAAAAAATCAAAGAATAATTTAGCTATCAGAATATTCATTTATTTGTTTCGACAAGTTATGTGAGTTTTTTCGTCTATGTCCGCCTTAAATTTTTTCCCAAAATTAAAATTTTATTGAATCGATCACTTTTAAAATCCATTTAAGTAAACATTAAATAATGTTTAAATGAATATTACTTTTTGAATGTTTACTCTATCAGATGTTTAACAAAGGATTTAAAAATTCAGCGGTTGTATTTATTTGTTGCTGAAGTCTATAAGACTTTAAGATAACTTAGAAAAAAGATTTTTTACAAAAAAAAAAAAAATAATCGAAAAAATGCAGAAACCAAGTGAACTAATTAATCCAGAAGGAAAAATAGTTAAAAATACATCAAATGAAAAAAAAAGTATATTTTTTGCAGGAACATTAGAGAGAGAAGTAATTTCTAACTTTACCTGGTGCTCCACTGTAGTGCTCTTGTGCCAGACTAAATTCTATCCCTCATTTCCACAAATACTGTTGTCATCATGTTTCGTGACTTGAGTTATAATTAAAAGTGGCAATAAAGAAAAAATAACATCTAAAAAATGTATAAATCTTTCGATTTTTCCATATTTTGTTTCTTGTATGTTGCCATACTTCCTGGAGTAAAAAACAATAACAAAAAAAAAAAAAAGCAAAAACAGAAAAAAATCAGCTTAACTTTAAAAAATTAAAGTGGATCTTATTTATTTGACAATTATTGGTTGCCAGGAAAAATAAATTGTTAAAAATATTTTGTTTTGATTTTTATGTCAGTAAAATTTTTTTAAATACAACTTTTTTAAGAAAATATTTTGAAATAAAGCCATAGCCTGGAAACAAAGTTACTTTTTATTTCATCACATTTGACATTATTTTGACAGTATTTTAAAACAGCCGATATGGTTGATATATATATGTATATATATATATATATATATATATATATAATATATATATGTATAGATAGATAGATAGAGAGAGAGAGAGAGAGAGATAGAGACGGAGGAGAGGAAAAGAGAAGAGAAAAAATACCACTTCACTCTCTAACCTAACCTTGAGAAAGATAAGTAATTTCTGTGAACACCGGCTGGTCACATTCCTTCACAATTAGTGATTTTTTTCCTAGTATTTGTGAGAGTGGGTATTGAGGAAACTAAAGTTAGTTTTTTTTCTTCACCAGTGTATGCCAAAAAAAGAAGAGAGAGAGAGAGAGAAAGAGAGAGAGAGAGAGTAATGTTACCCTTGTAAGTAACTGGTTAGTTTAGGTGCAAGTAATTGATACTCACTCAGCATGTTGGTCAAAAAAGATACCAAACATCCAATAGTTTCAATTAACTCTTTCCATGTCTCAGTAAGAAAGAGAACAAAATGTTAAGAAATCTTTATTAATCAGTGTTATAAAACTTTCTTTAGAACAGGTAATTTATACTGAAGTGAAAAATTATTTATCTGGAAATCAATCATATTTACAGTTCTGCAAAAGTTAAATATTGGTAGGAAAGTGTTTGGAAAAATTAGAAATATTACTAGCAGAGTTGATAAAGAGTATTACATCTAAAAATGATTCTCATTGTATACTCAGGGTGGGCAAAAAATCTAAGCACCCTCTTCTTTTTCTAATTCGAAAGCTAAAGACTAAATTCTTACTCACTGATCGCTTAACCTGGTTTGGCTATTTATGTAGTGTGTCTTGGACAGGAATAGCCTGGCAGAAACCCATTCCTCTCTAGGTCTGCAACTGGTTTTGGATTTAGAGTTTTTCTTCTCCTTGACCAGTTGCCATATCAAGATTAAAGAGCTGAATATGCTTTACTATTTACCCATAGCTGGAGGGAGAATAATTGGATTCATGGCTTTTCCAAGAGTATTACTGGTATTTGAAATGCAAACAGCCTTATTCAGGGTTTGAACTCAGATAGCTGAGTCCATTTCCTACAAGGATAATCATTACACACTGAGCGCCACCAGAGGCTAAATATGTACTAGAAAAATCAGTTTTATATTGGAGCAGTGGTGTGTGGCAGAGGAGCTTTGATCTGATTCTCTGGAGTTTCTGGAGGTGGCGGTGCTGTTGCCTCTGGCATTACTCACCAAAATCAACTGTAGTCAGTTAGAAACAGGAGGTCTTAGAATTAGGCTGTGTTATTTTACTCCTCAACTCAAATAGAGCTAAGCAATAAGAATTAAGTTAACTTGAAGGATTTAGTATTTCTTTCAGAATTCCAGAAGGGAATTCAAAGAATGCTTGAAAGCCAAAAAGAATAGAAAAGAAATGAGAAGAACTTAAATCCACCTGAAGGATTTTGTATTACATTCAGAATTCTAAAAGTGAATTCCAATTTAGCACAAGCTGAAAAAGAAGAGAAAAAAGAAAGAAATTGAAGGAAATAGGTTTCTCAAGAAAGACGCCAAAAAATAGGTTTCTACGATGTAAATTATATTTTAGAGGAACTGTTTCCCCATGAAAAAGAATTGATGACTTCAGTCAACTCCAACAACCACACAAGTCTCAGACACCATTACTTGCCCTAGCAAGAGGAAGACGACTGACATTGTTTTGCAGAAGAAAGAAAGACAGAGAGTGGCTTTTTATAAAAAGAAAAGAATAAAAAGAACATTTTTATGGACTTGGTCTCTAAGAAAAAAAAAGTTTACACTTGTGAACCCTTGTTTAGCTGGAGGGAAGAAGATTTTTTATAATTTTTTTTAATTCATTTTGTATTTATGAGTTACTAGTCATGTTTGCATTGGGACACATATGCAACTAACTGGAGTGACCTTCCTTTTATCATAATAAACTACTTTGAATTTTACACATGGCCGTGCAAAAGCAGGACGACCAGCACGAACATACATTCAGCAGCTATGTGAGGATACGGGATGCTGTCCTGAAGACCTACCTAGGGTTTATGAACGATAGGGAGGAGTGGCGAGAGAGGGTCAGGGATATCCGTGCTACCAGCGCGATATGATGATGATGATGAATTTTAAACACCGATCTCTCTCTCCCTCTTATTATATCTTATTTTATCTTATTTCATTTTTGCCTTCATATTTTTTTATAATATTATTGTTACTAGAGTCCAATTTTGTTGATTAAATAAAATTACGATACTGCTTCTAGTATATTCAGATAGTGGAATATTTGAGTCTAAAGCCTAATGTCCTTTCTTTAATAGTTAAAGACTCCCATATAGTGTTCATTTCTATTTTAGGCCTACTGAAGAGGTTATTATCGTCTAGTATGTATTTGGAGTCCTTGTGCCAAGTGGATAACGTGCTGGACAGTGACATCAAAGTAAGCAAGTTTAAACCCCAGTCATACTATTATGGTCACTTTTGAACTAATATCCTTGGGAAAGGAATGAACACCCTTATCCCCCAGCTATGGGTTAAACAGTATAATTACTGTCCTACAAAGATAGCTTTGGCATTAAATAACCCAGAAAGGTTGATATAGCATTAAACAAAGAAACCAAACCAAAAAACAGGATTTGGCATTAAATAACCTACAAGGGTTAATATGCTGTGAAACACAATCAGCCAAGCAACAAGACAGAGTCCATCCCACTCCAGGTCTACAACTGGTTTGAATTCAGAGTATTCCTTCTCTATACCAGTTGCCCTATCAATGTTAAAGAGCCCAGTCTGCCCTACCATTTACTCGTAGCTGGAGGAAGAATAGCAGGATTCATACCTTTCTTAAGGGTATTTGCAAAGGGTGAAATACAAGTAGCCTTGTTCCAAATCTATACATCTTTAAGGTGTGCCTTTTCATTTCTTGTGATAGATTGAGAACTACAATGTCAATGCTCTCTAAACATCTAAAAGAGAAGTAAGAAAGTTAAAATTTGGTGCATACCATGCAACATTATGTTATATTCTCTTTCATTTATGGCTCATTATGCTCTCAAATACCTGGTGCATCCTGTATATGTGGTTCAGTAAAACCGATAAGCATGTCGACCCTGCAAGTTATTTGAGTTAAGCGTGCGAGTAATGAGAGCCAAAAGAACAATGAAGGAAACAAAGGCGAGATAACAGTATAACATATATGACAATTTATTCGTCGAGTTTACAAGGACGTCTGTAAGTTCATGGATAGTTGTTGGTGTCGTCAGCTAGATGGTTGATGTCGGTAGCTGGAATGATCAAAGTCATAGAGAGGCAGCTAGATGTTCGATGCCAGTAGCTGGTGTTGGTCGGAGTTGAAGAGCAGCTGCTAGATGATCGATGCGAGTAGCTGATGTTCGTCGGAGTTTTAGAGAACCAGCTAGATGTTTAATGCAAGTTGCTGGTGTTGGTCGAACTTGGTATTGGTAGCTTGGTCACATAGAGTCGAGTGAGTGTGGAGACTAAGACTTAACCATGTTTTAGCACTGTGGACCAAGTGAACGGACAGGGTAATCATGGCTAAAGTTTGCTATGCCTTAGCACATGTGAAGTCGAGTGTGCGAATCAAGAAGTGAGGCTAAGGCTTTGCTGTGCCCTAGCTGTGTGGATATATAGGTAAGTGAGGCTAAGGTTATGCTGCACTTTAGCTGTGTAGACGTATCGGTAAGTGAGGCTAAAGCTATGCCATACCTTAGCTGTGCGGATATATCAGTAAGTGAGACTAAGGATATGCCGCACCTTAGCTGCGCGGATGTCTCAGAAGCAGTAGCTAGGGCTTAACTTGTGCTATAGCTCTGCATTATCAAGCAAATGGGCCAGGAGGCCGCGGCTAAGATTGGCGGTATCTTAGCGCTGTGCATATAGAGAAGCGGTAGCTAAGGCTAACCTGTGCCTTAGTGCTGTGCAGCCAAACGAACGGACAGGGAACCAACCCAATGGCTAAGACTGGATGGTCTTAGAGTCCTCTTCGTGTTTGCCTCCAGGCCGTCTGCTTTGACATGTTTGTAAGAACCGTCAGAGATACTCCAACCCACAGAAGGAGACCTCAAGTGGTCTTAAAAAGGACCTTTATCGCATATCTATGTGATGTAAGATGAATGCGACCACGAGAAGTAGGATTTGCACTGAGAGCGAGCTCCTGAGAGCTCCGTAAAATGACCTCTGAAATTTTTGACTCCGGAGCTTGTTTATAAAAAGGGAAAAGAATGTCAATCTGCTGGGTAAGTGAAAAGTTCTATAAAAATAGGAGTGGAAATACAGTTCTTTTTTAGCCTGGGATAGGCTACAAAAGATAATCCACTCTATTTTATTAGAGTTACAGATGGGTTCTGTAAATGTTGTTAAATGAAATTTACTTCCTTTTTTAGCTGTAACGGCAGGTCAGGGTCATGTTGGGTTTCATCATTTTCTGCTGTAGCTGGATGTCGTGTTTCTAGGGGTGTAAGTAATCTGATCTGTTTAGGTTTGTGAACAGGTCCCGACACTCTGGTATCCAGTAAGGCAAAACAAACAAAAGCTACAGCATAATGCCTTGTAATTCCTGAGCTGATGTATGTCGCCTGAGGGCTGAGCAGTAAGATACTAAGTCTAATGTAAAGTTGGGTGGGTTTTGATCCCAGCTTCAAGCATTCTATGTGTCTAGCCACATTGAAGAGTTGTGATACTATGAAACAGTCTGTGGATGACAAATATATATATATATATATATATATATATATATATATATTTGTAACTTTTTAAGGGAATAGTTTGTAATTAACTTTATTTTTAAACAAGTGAGAGCTCATTTGTTTGCACACAGTTAAATGGCTTCAAGTATTGCTATCTCAGTACAATTGCTCTTCAGCCATTGCTTTTTTGCACTTTTAAGATGAAATAGGATTGGGTACTTGTTTGTCAAAAGAACAATTTGAAGAATATAGTTGGGATAATATTATTAGGAACTTGGGCTTGACAAAACCAATCAATTGATTGGATTAGGCCTCTCTGACTGCCTAGCGAGCTCAGTAAGAGCTAAAGTGAAGTATTGCAGGTCATGTGACCACTTCAGTTGCCAGGTTACAGACTGTTCAGCCACCAGGATCCTGTCATTATGGGTCACCACACATGGCAAACAGCTGAAGGTGGTATATCTATTTGAATAAAAATGTTTTTACTTTGTAATTTTTTTATATATACAATGCATTCTAAAAGTAATGCCTCCTATCTATTCCCACAGAAACTATAACAGATCTAGGGAACACAATGATAATGATATTCTTCCTCCTAGAAGAAGGTCAGTCTCTGTGGTGTGGTGGCTAATAGGCTGGAGTGTGACATTATAGGGAGTTTGAACTCCAGCTGTGCTACTGCACTCACTTTTAGATTAATCTATTTTGGGGAAATTATGAGACCCCTTATCTCCCCCAGCTATGGGTTAAATAGTACTACTAATGTTCTATAAGGATGGCTTTGGCATTAAATAATCCACAAAGGTTGATATGCTATTAGACAAAGAAACCAAACCAAACCAATCCTTCTGAAAGAATAAAAATGAGAGAAGAAAGATAGTGTGAAGAGATAAAAAGAATGCGTAAGATGGAGAGAGGGGGGGTGAAGAAGAGGGAGAATAAAAATGAAAAAAGGAAGATAGTGTGAAGAGATCAGAAAAATGTGAAAATGGAGAGAGAGAGAGGGGGGGAGGAAGAGGTGAAGGTGAAGGAGAGGAAGAATAAAAGTATATGTGGTTCATTCACATAAATATCTTATATCTAGTTAGATAGAATTATTTTTACTTCTGAATAACGCAATTTTTTACCTACAAAACAATTTTTTTTTAATATAGCCATCATCATTGACAAAAATTTTTTACCTGAGATGAACAAGAACCTACATGCAAAATCTACATGAATGAAGGAGACTGACTTGTTCATAACAGCAATGAATGATCAGTCTAGTCAGGAAAATGCTGTTCATATAGTTTATCTTTCATTGTCTCTATTCATGATAATTTGTGGACTGACAGCTATGTTGAATGTGAGTTATCACTCACATTGCTGTCAACATTGCCACTGTCTAACTGTAAACAATTAGCAAGTGTTACTGAATAACAATGGGTCCATTTTTTTTGCATCTGTATGAAGGAATGGTATGTATTTACACAACCCTTCTGCCATTGGCAGGAGGGGACACAAGATCAAATTTTAAGGAAACTGTTTGAATTCAGAGTTTTCCTTCTCCTAAGCTGGTTCCCTAAAGCAGGCTAAATAACCCAGTTTGCTCAGCTATTTAACCGTAGCTGTGTATGTGTGTTTTGTGTGTGTGAAGGCAGAATAGATGGATTCTTGCCTTTTCCAAGGGCATTAGGATGAAATGAAATGCAAACAGTCTCATACAGAATCTGAACTCTGGTTTAAATCCTGTATGGAGGAATTGTAATACAGTGCCCGCACCCATAGCCCTTGCATTGCTAGGTTGTGTTGGATGGAGATTGGGAGAGAGAGAGGTCAAAATGCCAATCACATGAACTCTTATTTTGGGGTTGAGAGGTAGCCAGACTCAAGATTTAATGATTTTTCAAAAAAATCAGTCAGTTAGTCTCTAGGAGAGCAATAGGTCAAGACATAAATTTTGGGGCTAAGGTAAACTACCTGCCCATGAGGCGGACCAACAATCCAGACTTCCTCCATTAACAATGTATACAAGCATGGATCAATAAGTCTGTTGCTTAATGCCTACTTATTTGCAGAAATTACACCTGAAATTTCCATGAGGAAACACAAAATAAATGTGAACTGATTGGCATACCTGCATGCATATGTGTGTGTGCGTGTGTGTGTGTACATATATATATATATATATATATATATATATACAGTAGCAAGCATAAAGATCAGAACAATCTTAAGAAAAAGTGTAAATGTGAAATAGCTTTTTATTTTAAAGCTTCATAGAACATTTTATCAAGGAAAAATAAGTATATTAAGTTAAATTATATAATTCCAAAATATAAAGCTCAATTAACTTATTTTGATAAAGTTATAAGAATAAATATATAATTTGAAAAAAATAGATTATCAAAAACATCAGAACAATAAACAAAATTACACTTTTATAATGGATACATCATATCTGAATGAAAATAGCATTCATAATTCATTAGTACTTGTTGTGTAGACCTTTACTTTCAGTAACAGCTTGACATTTTTTATTAATGTCTTGCATTCATTAAAGGATATTTTCTTCCATTCTTCTTTCAAATTAGTCCATAGTTCTTCAACGTTTCTTGGATTCTTTTCCTTAGGTCTTTCGTTCAGTAATTTGCAAACATTCTTAAAAGGATTCATGTCTGGGCTTTGAGCAAGCCACTTCATAACAGTAACATCCTCCTCAGAAAGAAATGTCTTAACAAACAAATACAGCTAGTTGATTAATTGCAGTTCTCAAATTAGGTACAACATGTTTCTTCAATATCTCTTTGCATACAGTTGTATTAATTTTACTGAGTTGTCAGACAAGAGGTTCTGTACCAGCAGCAGAAATCATGCCAAATGCTATCATACTTCCTCCTCCAAATTTAACTCTGCTTTTAGTGCACTGAGGTGAAAATTGCTCCTTAGGACTACATCAAACAAACCTTCTCCTGTCACAACCGAACAGGTTAAATTTTGACTCATCACTGAAAAGAAAACTGTTCTTCTGTCCATACGATGTGTTCAGTGGCAAATTTTAATTGGCTCATTTTGTTCTTTTTAGAAATTTAAGACTTTGTAGAAGCTACTCAACTATTCAAATTTATTTCATTAAGTCTTCATGACATAATGTGCTTTGATAGTTTAATACCAAGGTTAGCATTAGCTTCTTTAGAGATAATGGTTACTGTCACAAATCGATCCTTTTTTGATTCATTACCAATCCATCTGTCTTCCCTTGCAGTAGTTTTCCTAGGCCTGCCAAGTGGTTTCTTGGCTTCACATGGCCCAGTTTCCTCAATTTTTCTTAAAATACTATGAATAACACTTTTAGATTTCCCCATGGTCTTTGAAAATAAAATAGAATAAAATGAAAAATTAGACAGAATAAAATAGAATAGAATAAAGTAAAAAATAAAATAAAATGAAATAGAATAGAATGCAAAAAGTATCATTAAGCAAAGACAACAATATCAAAAAGAAAAAAGTTTCACAAAAGTTAATCATCAGGTAAATATTAGTGATCAAATAAAGATCATCAGACCCAATAGTTATCAGATAACTGACATTCAGGAAACTTAGAATAAAAATATAGGTGACCTTATTTATTTTATATGTATATATATATGCACACACACACACATACACATATATATATATATATATATATGAGGCTCATTCAGTTAATATGGTTAATTTTGCCAAAGGGCTTGGCAATTTTTTTGAAGGAAATCAATAGTGATGGGTTCATTCATAGCCCAGAAGACTGTTAGCATGATCTTCTTTACTGACCACTGCGCCCAGCTGTAATATGCAACACTAACCTGAATTTTTTAAAGCTAAACTGAATTGTTTGAACTAGAACTATTTTTACATTGAAACTGTATACTAATGCTAAACTGAATTATTTGAAGTAGAACTGTTTCTCGATACTGAACCTGAGTTCTTATGCTAAAATGAATTGTTTGAAATAGAACAATTATACTAAACTGAATTGTTTGAAATAGAACTGTTTATATGTATAAAAATAGATTTGACTTTAATAACCTACAATGGTTGATGTGCCATAAAACCAAACCAAACCAAACAAATTCAGACCTAAAGTAGTAGTTCCTGTTAAAGTCCCCTCAATAGGTGAAATATACCTTTTCAAAATTATTTTTTGTATTGTGTTTTTACATTTAAGAAATTTTGTTTTAGTTTGAGTTCTGTAGCTGATTTTTTGAACACTGAGGCCAGAGCTCCAGCCTCAGCTGGACGTGCAAAAAAAAATCAGCTACAGAACTCAAACTAAAACAAAAATTACTTAAATGTAAAAGTATAATACAAATAGTGACATTCAACATTAGAACTTTAAATAGAATAGGCCAACTACCGGAGCTGACAGCTTCTGTGATAGATCATAACATAGACATAATATGCAGACAAGAACACAGATACCTTCATAGCGAAGATATAAAATACCACAATACCAGCAATGGATGGATGTTTGTCTTGGCATCTGCATGGAAAAACTCTGTCAACACCGCAATAAGAGGTGTAGGTATGCTTATCGGTCCACAGGCCCTAAAATCATGTAATAGCATCAAGAAAATACAACAGAGGATGATGGTAGCTGTAATATCCTAACTAACAAAAGGGAAATAACCTTTGATGCCACAGGGGTTACGGCCCCTACCACATCCGGGGGATTTGGTCAATAAAGGAATATACCAGGCATAACAGCAGATGTTCGTTTTCCCTCTGTCTTTAATCATCATCCATCTTATCGATTCATCTTGGTAATAGTCCATACCTAGAAAAAAAAGTTCACCTACACATAGATGAAAACATACCACCCATCGCTCAGAGATACCGCGGGGTCCCCTTTCATGTAAGGAAGGATATAGAAGAGTTAATAGCCAAAGATGAGAAACTGGGAGTGATTGAAAAGGCAGACAGACCAACACCATGGGTATCTCCTATTGTTGTAGTACCCAAAAAGGGTCAAAATAAAATCAGGATTTGCATCGACATGAGGGCGGCAAACAAAGCTATCAAAAGGAAACAACACCCAACCCCCACACTCAATGAACTGAAAACTATTCTATCAGGAGCTAATGTTTTCAGCAAATTAGATCTTAACCAAGGCTACAACCAATTGGAACTAGCTGAAGAATCCCAATATATAACCACCTTTGCAACACACCTGGGCCTGTATAGATATAAAAGACTTTTTTTTGGTGTCAACTCCGCAAGTGAGATATTCCAGGAAGAAATTAGTCAAGCACTTACAGGGATCAAGGGAGCCATCAACATCAGTGACGACATCCTTTGCTTCGGATCAGACCAGCAAGACCACGACCAAAACCTCCACGCGATATTCAGACGACTTCGCAAAAAAGGACTCACCCTAAATAGCAGCAAATGGGAGTACAACAAGAGGTCACTGGAATTCCTTGGACACACCTTCGGTAATGAAGGCATCAGCCCAAGCGACCTCAAAATAAAAGCAATCCTTGAATTACCCGACCCTAAAAACGTATCAGAAGTCAGAAGCTTGTTGGGGATGACTAACTTCTGTGGGGCAGAATTCATTCCAAACTATGCAACCCTCACCCATGAACTACGTCAACTAAGAAAAAAAAACACACAGTGGTCCTGGACTGAACGCCACACTGAATGTCTAAAAAACATTAAGGAGGCACTGAGCAGAGCATGCTCACTTGCCTACTTTGACCCGAACAAACACACTGAAATACATACGGATGCCAGTCCGGTAGGTATTTCTGCCGTGCTGTCACAAAATGGACGGATAGTACAATTTGCAAGTCATGCTCTATCCGCAGTTGAACAGAGATACTCCCAAACAGAACATGAAGCACTCGCCATCACATGGGTGTGTGAACACTTTCACATATATATCGTTGGAGCTCCATTCACTGTCTTTTCAGACCACAAACCCCTAACATCCATTTTTAACAACACCCGCTCCCAACTATCAGCACGCATTGAACGCTGGGTTTTGAGAACGCAACCATACGACATGACCGTCATATACAGACCAGGCCATGACAACCCAGCTGACTATCTCAGCTGCCATCCAACACACCTACCACCAAGCGACAGAGAACAAAAAATAGCAGAGGAATATATAAACTACATCCTCTCAACCTCAACCCCCAAAGCAATGACAATTGATGAAGTTGCAATGGAAACGGCAAAAGACAAGACACTCACCACCGTCATCCAAGCCATCCTTACCAACAAATGGCATGGTGTCGAGGATGGCATAAACAAAGCAACATTCCACACTCTGCATGCCAATCGTGCCGAACTATCACTTGCACACAAGGATAGCATCATCCTCAAAGGGCACCGAATAGTACTACCTGAAGCACTACAAAACAGAGCTGTCAAAATAGCACATGCTGGACACCAAGGCATTGTGAAAACCATGGCTCTCCTCCGTGAAAAGGTCTGGTTCAAAAACATGCAGCCTCTAGTGGAAGAAAACATCAAGAACTGCCACACCTGTCAGATCAGTACCCATAAACCGGCAAGAGAGCCACTGCAAATGTCCCCACTACCAGCAGCCCCATGGGCAGAAGTCAGTGCTGACTTTGGACACCTCCAAAATGGAAAGTACCTCCTCGTTGTCACGGGGTGTCCTAGTGGTGTAATGGTTAAAGCGATGAACTGCGGAATCGTAGTACGCGAGTTTGTACTCCAGTCGCGCTATTATGTTCACTTTCGGGCAAATACCCTTGGAAAAGGTATGAACCCCCTTATTCTCCCTCCAGCTATGGGCAAATAGTAGGACGGACTAGGTTCTTCAGCCTTGTTGAGGCAACTAGTCTAGGAGAAGGAAAACTCTGTATTCAAACCTGTTAAACTCTGCTTAAAAATTGACCTTGTGTCATATCCTGCCCGAGCGGAGGGGTTGGTAAATAGTACCTCCTCGTTGTCACAGACGAATACTCACGCTATGTTGTTGTCAACATCTTGGACTCCATCTCAACAACATCAGTCATACCCCGCCTAGACAAGATATTCGCCGAATTTGGTGTGCCAGTCTCCCTCAAAATGGACAATGGCCCACCATTCAACAGCCACCAATTCAAAACCTATGCCTCCATCACTGGATTCAGACACAGGAGAATAACACCCCTATGGCCCCAGGCCAAAGCGGAAACAGAACGCTTCATGCGCACTGTAAAAAAGTCTATTAAAGCTGCCTTAAATAAAGGTCGAAGCTGGAAGCAGGAATTATTCAAATTCCTGCTGGACTACTGGACAACACCACATTGCACCACCGGCGCACCCCCAGCCACAATCCTATTTGGCCGGACCATAAAAAACCACCTGCCACACCTGATCACACCCATTGCTGAAGACCCCAGCATTAGGGAGCGTGACACCAAAGCCAAGAGAAAAATAAAGCAATACGCTGATAGAAAAGCGTACGTGAAACCCAATGATCTCAGGGTGGGTGTTACAGTCATTGTAAAAAGCAACAACACTTCAAAGGCTCTCACACCTTACCAGCCTAACCCAATGACTATTATAAAGAAAAAGGGATCCATGATCACTGCCACACACAAAGGTAGCCTAACAAGAAATTCCAGCTTCTTCAAAAAAATCCCTAAGCCAACAACAAACCCTGCACATAACCCCTCATCTGAAGATGAAAGCTACGCACATACGACAACACCACCAGAATACAAAGACAACCAAACACAACACACAACTCTAAACCTCAGGCGTTCAAGCAGAACAAAATGGCCACTCAAAAGATTTGACCACTAACAAAAAAAAAAAAAATAATAATAAACATACCCTACACAATAGTCTAAACCATCATTTTCTTTTCTCTCATTCAGGTTAACAGACATCTCCTCCGACATAGAGTCCGAGCCATCTGTTCAAGCATCCCAATCACTTCACAGACTGAATGAACTCCCTCACCAGATAATTATTACCACCACTGTCATTGTTGTTATCATTATTTAAAAAAAAAAAAAAGAGAGCATTGTAATATCCTAACAAAAGGGAAATAACCTCTGATGCCACAGGGGTTACAGCCCCTACCACATCTGGGGGGTTTTGTCAATAAAGGAATATACCAGACATAGCAGCAGATGTTCGTTTTCCCTCTGTCTTTAATCATCATCCATCTTATCGATTCATCTTGGTAATAGTCCATACCTAGCAAGTATCCATTACCTTAGATATAAAGACTTTACAGTAGCCACATTTAATGGCAACCAAATACAACAATCATCAGCTCTACCAATGTTGATGATGAAACAGACCTCATCAGCTTCTATAATGAGCTATCCTCCCTTGTTCATAGCATCCTGAAACACAATGTTCTAATCATTGGTGGAGACATGAATGCCCAAATAGGTAAAAACGTAAACAACAAATTCAGCTTACACAACTCATCAAACAGAAATGGGGAACATCTAACAGATTTCACACTAGAAAAAAGATTAACAAGCCTTAATACTAAATTTCAGAAAAGAAAGGGAAAACTATGGACCTACACCTACACAAATAATGCTAAAGCACAGATAGACTACATCCTCATAAATAAGAAATGGAATAATAGCGCATTGTATTGGGAGGCATATTCCTCTTTTGAGGGTATGTCCTCTGATCACCGGATTGTCACGGCAAAGATATGACTGAATCTATAAAGGAATGCGGCTTGAACAACCACAACCATACACTATGACTGGTCCCTGCTTAACAATAGTGATATTAGCGATAAATATACGTTAATGCTAAGAAAAAAATTTGATGCACTTCAGGAGTTATCAGAAATACTTACTTCAAATGACGAATATGAGAACTTTTTCAATGCCCACATAGAAATGGCAGCAGAATGCATATCAACTAAATAAAGAGCTAAACCTAGAATCCAATGGGAGACATTAGTGGTTAGAAAAAAGTGTACAGATATAAAAACTGCATCCCTATGCAATTGGAGGAACCCAACTAATATCAATGCTCCAAAACTTAAAAAAGCACAAAAAGAACTAACTAATGTATACCTACAAGAACAAATAGAATACATCCAAAATCAGATCAATAAGATTAGAGATTTGGTTGAAGATAGACAATCTAGGATAGCAAAGCAGGCAGTAAATGAAATGAGTAGAAAGAAGAGTACTGCAAGAGCTAAAATGAAAGCTGCCAGCCAAGAAGAACGAATACACCTGTGGAAACAACATTTCAAGAATTTATTTGGAAAACCTCTATTAGTAATCAACTAGATATCAAACTAAGACGGTTTATGCAAGAAGAACTCAACTTAATACTTAGAAAAATCAAAAATAGGAAAGCTGCAGGGCTTGATGAAATACCCCCAAAAGTATGGAAAACAAGGAAATTTAATGACATACTGCTCCAATACTGCAATGTCGTATACAACCAGAACACAATAGACTGATGGACAAAGGGATGTATTCTCTCTTTCCCTAAGAAGGGTGACCTTGGAATAGCCCAGAACTACCAAGGTATAACCCTAACATCCACTGCGCAACTGCATAGAACCTAAAATAGAGAAAATATTTACGAAGAACCAAAATGGCTTTTGGAGAAATCGATTCACGACATCACAAATTTTGACTATCCGTTGACTTCTAAAAGGTATTTGTGCGAAAAACCTTGAGGTAACACTATTATTTGTAGACTTCTCCAAGGCATTTGACTCCATACACAGAGGGAAGATGGAGCAAATACTTCTTGTCTACGGTCTCTCCAAAGAAATCATTACTGCTATGATATAAGAATATGAAAGTAAAAGTTTTCTCACCGGATGAAGACACAGACTACTTTGACATTGTAGCAGGTGTGCTGCAAGGAGATACATTAGCCCCATACCTGTTTATTATCTGCCTAGACTATATGCATTGAACGTTTATAGATTTAATGAAAGAAAATGGCTTCATGCTGCAAAGGAAAGAAGTAGAAGATACCCTGCACAAACTATTACGAATAAGGACTATGCTGATGACATAGTGATTCTGGCAAATACACCCGCCCAAGCTGAATCCCTGCTGCATAGTCTGGAATGGGCAGCAGGTGGTGTAGGTCTCCATGACAATGTAGAAAAAACAGAATACATGTGCTTTAATCAAAGAAGCGACATCTCTACACTAAATGATGGTCTTCAGAAACTAGTAGACAAGTTCACCTACTTCAGAAGCACTGTCTCATCAACCAAAAATGACATCAACATATAACTAGCAAAGGCATGGACGGCTATCGATAGGTTATTAGTGATATGGAAGTCAAACCTGTCCGATAAAATTAAAAACATACTTTTTTCCAACCAGCAGTTGTATCACTATTGCTATATGGATGCACCACATGGACACTAACTAAGTGTATGGAAAAAAGCTTGACGGTAATTACACAAGAATGCTGTGAGCTGTATAGAACAAGTCCAGGAGGCAACACCTCACAAAACAGCAGCTATACAGCCACCTACCACACATCCCAAAAACCATCCTAATTAGATGAGCCACACATGTGGCAGACTGCTGGAGAAGTAAGGACAAATTCATAAGCAATATACTCCTTGGGCTCCTTCACATGGACGACCAGCTAGAACCTATCTATAACAGTTTTTTGCCAATACTGGATATAGCCTGGAAGACCTGCTGGGAACAGTGGACGATAGAAACTGGTGGTGAGATAGGGTCAGGGAAATCCGTGTGAGCAGAAAAACATGATAATAATGATGAAAATTATTAGTGTTAGATAGAAATTAGTGTTAGATAGAATAGCCATATAACTGTGTGCAAACAAATGATTAATGTTATTAGATATAGTTACTTAAAAACACATAATTATTTGCAAATTATTACTATCATGTTGATGACCATAGTCGAGGGTGACCCAAAGGTTCCCTTTTCAATAGCTACTACAGCGAGGTGTAGGGAAGGGCGCTACTCCATTCTCAGGATTGCGCCACTTTACTCTTGATCCTTACCTTATAATGCTGAGTGCTAAGCAAGGCGGCATTAAGTACCATTTTTTGAGTCTTTGGTATGACTCGACCTGAGATTGAACCCTGGTCTCCCAGACCATTGGTGAACACTCTACTCATTAGACCAATGAGATAAGAATAATTGAAACCGTATTGTTGTGTACAAATATAATCATCTTCCTTGTGGAAATTTCAGATCTAATTTCTGCTTATAAGTATGTGTCAGGTGACAGACTTATTGATCCACACTTTTATACACCTCTCTCTCTCTCTCTCTTACACACACACACACACACACACACGCACATCATTGTTTACAGTTTAGTTGCTATAACTGTTTTTAAATTGCTAACAAAAAAAAAGAAAAAAGCTGACTTTGGCTTATGTCAACCATGTGTAAAATTAACTAATCAACATTGATGTTCAGCCTTTCATTTATAAAATTATTGTAAGTGAATGAATGCATTTACCATTACTTTAGGTTGGATGTAACACAAACTCAATTTTTAAGTTGAGTTTTCCTTCTAGGCTGGTTGCTTTACCAAGGCTAAAGAGTCTGTCTGCCCTACCATTTTATTTATTAGCTTGAGAGAGAACAGATAGATTCAAACCTTTCTCAAAGGTGTTAGCAAGGAGTAAAACACAGTTTCATTCATGATTTGAACTTGGTTCTCTGAGTCCATTTTCTATAATAATAACAATGCATACCTTTAAATGAAATTGGATGTTTTGTTAGAGATTTAGATTATTTTGAGGAGAAAAAATGTACATTTTTAAAGTGAGAAATTTTGTATTTTATTTTGCAGAAATGTTTATGTACTTCAAATTTTGCATTCATGAATTTTCTCGTTTTAATTTATTTGGGACATATGTATCTATCTATTCCCTACCCCTCTCCCCCTCTCTGTCTTTCTCTCACCCTCTCTCTCACCATCTTTATGTATATGCACACACACACACACACACACACACACACACACACACACACACACACACACACACATTTAAACGTGTATATCTACATACATATATATGAATATATACATACTCATATTAATATATACATATATGCATGCACGTATATATATATATATATATATATATATATATATATATATATATATATATATACACACACACACACACACACTTTGAGTGGCTTTAATGTTAAAGAAATTTTGTATTTTATTCTTCAAACAGGTTAATGTGCTCCTTAGTGGACCCAATAACAAATTTTGTATTCATGAATTTTCTCCTTTTTATCTATTTGGAACAATGGTTTGAATGTAAAATAAATTTACCCATTTAAACAAATGAGGACAGGACACATATTTATTTCTTATCTAACCTGTTTGCAACATCCTGTTATTTGAGCTAGCATGTAAAGAATCAACAATTCAATTGTTTTTTATGCATGCGTGTATAGTCATACATGTCTGTGAATATGTGTTTAGCTCCATGTGTGTGTGTGTGTGTGTGTGTGTGTGTGTGTGTGTGTGTGTGTGAGAGAGAGAGAGAGAGAGAGAGAGAGAGAGAGAGAGAAGTGTATACAAGTGTGTATCAATAAGTTTGTAGCCTGACACATACTTATTTGTAGATTAATTCTGTAATTTCCACAAGGAAGGTGATTATATTTGTTACATAAAATGTTGCCACATATATAAACAGTTATTCTGTTTATATATATATATATATATATATATATATATATATATATATATATATATATTTACCAACCCCTCCGCTCGGGCAGGATATGACACAAGGTCAATTTTTGAGCGGAGTTTAACAGGTTTGAATTCAGAGTTTTCCTTCTCCTAGACTAGTTGCCTCACCAAGGCTGAAGAATCCAGTCAACCCTACTATTTACCCATAGCTGGAGGGAGAATGATTGGATTCCTACCTTTGCCAAGGGTATTAGTGCTATGTGAAATGCAATCAGTCTTGTCCAGGAATTGAACTCGTGTCACCGTGTCCATTTCCTATGACGATAACCATTACACCACGGGCACCTCCGCAAATATACATTTATATATATGAACAGGATTTGGCATTAAATAACCAACAATGGTTGGTATGATATAAAACGCAACCAAACTGAATAAATTAATGATTTATAAAATTAAGAATTACAAAGTTCTTTAATGATAAGGAAAAGAAAAAACATAAGATCTGAACTGACATTGAATATAGCAGTTTGTTTATTTCTAATAAGCCAAGTATGCATTACTTACTTAATAAAAATTATTCTGTACAAAATTAAAAATGTTTTTATTTATTTTATTAAGTTCAATCATACAGTAGTTGAATCATATAGCATTTTACTACTGAGATGTTACAGTCCAGTATGCACTGTGCCATGGCGACTCATCCACAGCATTTTAGGGAGACTTGGAGAATTTATACCTTTTGTAATGAACACTTGAAATTTATATGTAGACAGTTATTTGTCTTTGAAAATTTGTACTTTTATGAAAAATTCAATGTGCAGTATTCTCTTTCTACAATAAAATTATATGACATTTCCCCATAAAATATGGAGTGAATCTGGATTCTGACTTTAGTTGGGGAGTACACAGTGTTTAGCTGCTTCTGATTTGTTGCAATATAAATGGGCCACAATGAATAGTCATCTGATATTTTTTGTCAGCAGTAAATATATATAAGAGGTGCTAATGGCATAATGGTTACAGTCATAGGAAATACACTCAGCTTAAGCAAGGCTGTTTGCATTTCACATAGCATTAATACTCTCGAGAATGGCATGAATTCAACAATTCTCCCTCAAACTATTTGTAGGGTAGACTGAGCTCGTTAACCTAAGTAAGGCAACTGGTAAGAGTAATAATGAAGTGCTGCATACTTTTGGCCTTAGGCCAGACTAAGCTAAGGATAGTAAATATTTGGGTATCTTGTCATAGACTAGTGGTTAGCAACCTATTAACATTTATAATCCTATTTACCAACCCCTCCGCTCGGGCAGGATATGACACAAGGTCAATTTTTTAAGCGGAGTTTAACAGGTTTGAATTCAGAGTTTTCCTTCTCCTAGACTAGTTGCCTCACCAAGGCTGAAAAACCTAGTCTGTCCTACTATTTACCCATAGCTGGAGGGAGAATAATTGGATTCTTACCTTTGCCAAGGGTATTAGTGCTATGTGAAATGCAATCATTCTCGTTCAGGATTTGAACTCAAGTCGCCGTGTCCATTTCCTATGGCGATAACCATTACACCACGGGCACCTCCAAAATTAACATTTATAATTGCAGTGACTTTAATCTTTACTGGGTGCACCACACTTGTAGACTTCTGCAGAATTAAGCGATACTCAATAAATACTAATTAGCATCAGTGTATATTTCATTTCATTGTATATAGTTGAATGAAAATGTGATTAACTTCAGTACATCCAGCTATAACAATCCAGGTTCAAACCTTAAAGGTTTCAGTGGATTATCTCTATGCTAATACCATTGTAACTACCTACTTACCTTCATGCTTAGGATTTGGTGTGTGTTGCTCTAAAGTCTAAGTAAAGGAGGAATGGTAGGAGATAAGAAATCTATAAAAAAATGAAAAGAAAATCAGGTGAAAGGAAAAAATAAACGTAAATCTGTATAGAGAGATGGACTTTGCTGGTTTGATATTAAGAGATTATTAATTAAAAAAGGTTTAAAGCTGATAGAGATGGAAAGGCATAAAACTGGAATAAATTAAAATATTTGTATATTCCTAATTCCTTTTCAATGGCAGACTGACAGAGATCTGGTCTTTGAGCAAAAAGGGTTATTAGCGCTTTAACCTATCTCACACACATTCCATGTATGTATTTACCCAACCCTGCTGTCAAGAGCAGAATGTAGCACAAGGTCAATTTTTAAGTGGAGTAAAGCTGGTTTGAATTCAGTTCTCATTCTCCAAGACCAGCTGCTATACCAAGGCTAAAGAACCCACTTTGTCCAGCTATTTACCTATAATTGGTGAGAGAACACTTGGGAGGAGTCCCTGTGGCATAGCAGATAATAAGATGTACTCCAGTCTCACTGATAGATGCAGTGTAGTCTCATATCTTGGACACCCATTAGAATGGTAATTAGGGAATGTGGAGTACTATCTTTGGGGAATGTGGAGTACTTCTTCATTGCTATACCTACCAAATCCACTCTGACTCGGAGTGGGAGTAACTGTTAGAGTCTCCTCTATGGGTCAAATAGAAATATATAAACCATTCACTTAAAAATTACACACCTACACACATACATACATACACACACACACACACACATATATATATATATATAAGTTGGCAGAGATTTGGCATTGAATAACCTTTAAGGGTTGATATACCATTAAATCAAATAACCTAACCTAATAATAAATAGCAAAAATTGAAACTATTTGTGTGCAAACAAATGAGTTCTGACTCGGTTAAAAATGTTACTAACAAACTTTTTCTATACAAATCATATATATAATATGTATATATATATAAACAGGATTTAGCATTAAATAATCTACAAGAGTTGATATGCCATAAAACCCAACCAATCAATCAACAAGCCAAGGCTAAAGAACCTAATCTGCTCTAGCATAGTTGATGGTGTTGGAGAGAGGAGATGAATTCATGTCTTTCTTTAAGGCATTCATGTGAAGGGTTTGAACTCAAGTAGACAATTCCTTTTCCTACGACGCTTACTGTTACATTAAGCACGTCTCCATTCCATGTAGACATGTACAACTTTTATCAGATGTTTGTTTTTAAATCTCAATGTCCTAAAAAAACTGAGAGAAATTTATTGGCATGTTTATTCCCATTGCAAAGAAATACTGTTAGAAATGTAACTATCGGACTATATTAATAGAACAATTAGGATTCGTAGTGTTGAAACATTTAAGTTATAACACATTGATTCATTTGAGGCCATTTAAAACCTTTTTCTACTTCAGCCTCTTGGTGCTTTGGGTCATTCCTCGATCGCTCTGTTTGGTCCCGTTTCATTTTTACTTTTGAAATTTATCCATGTTTGTTTAACGTGTTGATATTAGTTGAATGAAGAAATGATAAGAGAGAGGA
The DNA here is from genome assembly GCA_963585895.1 of Sepioteuthis lessoniana. Taxonomy (NCBI): domain Eukaryota; kingdom Metazoa; phylum Mollusca; class Cephalopoda; order Myopsida; family Loliginidae; genus Sepioteuthis; species Sepioteuthis lessoniana. The sequence goes on from CAUZXS010004098.1 coordinate 31,559, forward strand.
TGAGAAGATAAAGACAGAGTGAGAAAAAAGCAAAACCTTAGTTGTCTGTTAGACCCGTGGAATTTCCATAGTCCAGTTAGTTGTAATTCTGCCAAAGTAGTTTGAATGGAAATTTAGTTAATAAAATAAAATAATTCGGCGCCATGGTACAGTTGTAGTCCCATTTTTTGACGTCATCGATTTTAGTGAAGTCTACTCATCTTTTACTATTGTCAATTGCCTTAATTTATTCAATTAAAACAAATTATTACAAAATAATTTAATTCATTTATTTGCTATTTGACTTGATCAAGATACATCTTGTGATGTAATGGTTAGCCAGCTCGAATTAGCAGACTATTGTTAATAAGTTCGATTATCACTGGGTGCTCCATCACTCTAGCCTTGTGCTATTGTTATTCTTAGTAAATGACTATTTGATTTGATCACGTGTGCTGCTACAAGAATCGTCATTTAAGGAAGAAACATGCATAATTTCGTTCCTCCCCACCCCTCAAAAACCATTGTTTCTGTAGCAACGAAAGAGTGAAGAAGCTTCACAATAAATAAATAAACAAATAAACAAATAAATAAATAAAAAAAACTCACTGACCTCGAAAATGGGACTATATCTGAATCATTGTATCTATAATTCTTTATTTTGTTGTATAAAATAATTGAATAATGAAAATACTTTTTGAATTATTCTGAAATCATATTCAACAAGTTTGTGTCTATCTCATGAGCTACTTTAATTTATGTCAAACGAAGAAAACCTAAAATTAAAAAAGGGATTCTGATTAATTTAATCTTCCTTCATTTTATTTTATTTTATTTTATTTATCAAAGTTTTAAAAGTAAAGCGTTGGAATCGAAGAACAAGAAAAATTTATTTGGTAGAATTTCTTTTGAAAAGTTTTGCCCATTTCAACGAATAAAGTCTTTAAAAAAAGGCACGATGTTAGAAACAATATCAGTAATGAATAATGCGTTATTATTCAACAAAACCTGTCAAAACGATAAAGGTTAAAAAAAAATAATACAAATTTGTCAAATTTTTAAAACCTAACACGACTATTTTTAATGATTTCTTTTTCCAATGACCATTATAAGAAAAAATGGGATAAAGATGTCATCAATTTGAAAAATTAAAACCCCTCTAAAAATAAATTTTTTTGCGGGGAGGGCAGGTTTGAAAGAAGAAAATTCTATTTTGTTTCTTTGAGTTGCAACAAATTGAGTTTGACTATATTTGACTGCTCGAATTGTATTTATTTATCACTGCTACAAAAAAGGGAAATGCCTGCATAAGAATCAGGCACACAGACACAAAAGAAGAGGGGAAAAGCCAGTAATAAGTTAAGTTCTGTTCTCTAACCACCACCACCATTACTACGACTACCACAGTTCATCATCTCCACTCTAAGAACTCCGGTAAGTTTTCTGAGGAACTAAAAAACTTTTCGTGCTCATATTATAACAGTTATTGCCTATTATTTAATTCATACAGACAGTTAATATTAGATATTAGTAAATCAGTTCGAAATCTTTTCTAAGAAATAAGTATTTTTAATTTTTATTAAAAAAATCTTTGGTCTCGCTTTCGCACTTTTTTGGTCATTTCATCATCTTGTCCCGCTTTCTTCACTAAAAACATCTTTTATTTTGGAAATACAACATGACAACAGTTGAATATACATTTTTTAATTGTATATTCAAGTTTTAAACTTTTTTTTTCTTATTGGCAAGGATTTATAAAGTTTTTGCAATACTCTTGGACGGATATACCGTTTATTTAATTCTATAGTTACATCTCTCTCACCACCGGTTTAGGGATGATTTAAAACATTTGTTTGCTTCTTTGATCAAATCGCTTATTTCAACAAAAATCTATATTTGTTCAATTTCCAAAGATAGATTTAGTTTTTCAATTCATTTTGTGTCTGATTTAGTTTTTTCAATGAATTTTTAAATTTGTATTGTATTGTTTGTTTTTTTTTTTGTTGTTGTTTATATTTTACTTAAAAATTGTTTTCTCATATTTTTTTTTTTTTTGACTCTGTTTTTTTGTGCTTTTTAAAATTTATTTAGACATGTCGTGCCGCAAAATAAATAAATAAAATAACTGATTTTTTTCCCTCTCCTTAAAACCCAAAGTATAGGGAAACTTTTGTTTTAGGTATAATTAAGTCAGTAAATGATATGATATTGTGAATCTTGTTGAAAAGTGGGGAAAAAATTCTAGGAACAAAGATTTAAAAAAAAATTCATTAAAGATTTAGTACACGCATACATTGAGGAATTTAAAAACTAACGAAGAAGTACTTAGAATTATTCGTCTGAAAATGGTTTATTATTTTTCCTGCTTGTCTACAGTACTTTTTACTCCGTGTTGATCATGTGACTTCAATATGCGGAATACTATATACTAAAAACTATATTTAGTAATGGTTCAGTTGAAAAATTGTAGAGGTTTAATTTTAATATTTTTATAATAAAAACAATACCAAAAGTAAAAAAGTCACTGTTAAGTTTTATAACAAAAACGAATTATCTTTTTTTTTAAAAAAAATCTCTGTAAATTCTAATTTATCGCCATTAAAATTCATATATTAAAATTGATCAGTTTAGATTTATTTACCAATTTAAAAATCAAATTTTGAAAACGATTTTTTGAAGTTTAACAAGATACTGAATCAATCTTTTATGTTCCCGTTTCCTTTTTTTGATTTTTACAAACATGAAAATAATTTTTCTTTCCAGTTATTTTTTATCACAGAAATAAATCAGATATATTTTTTTATATTTTGACATATTAGAATTTAATGTTCAAAACTGAAGATTTTCTTAATTCCACGTGCAATTTTTTATTCATTCATTTGAAAACCTTAGACTATTATTTTAAATTTAACTTTTTTCTTTAATGATTTTATAACGTGAATAAATTGCCTGCTTTTCTATCTATCAAGGAAGTGTCTGGTAGAAAATAAGTTATTTCTCTTTGAGTTAAACTTGAAAGATATTCAAATTTTAAACATACCTTGAAAATAATTCACCATTAATAATAATAATAATAAAGTGTGTGGGTGATGTTGATGGTTGTATATTTATATTTCCTGCTAAATGAATAAATAAAAAAGCTATTTCAAAAATAATACTTATATCATTTTTACCAACAAAATTATTATAATCCAAGATTTGACTCAGATTCAGTCTTAAAAAAAAATCGAATGATCCAGTAATTTTTATAAAATCAAGGTGGGAATATTTAAAAAAAAAAATCTTACCACATGATTGAAAACATTTAGATATTACTAATCTTTTTTATTTCATTTTATTTTAATTTTATAAATTCCTCTGACTTAAATTCTCTTATTTTTGTCATTTTGAATTCGGGGATGAAATAATAATGGTATCCACATATAAAACGCAATGTATAGAACCTTTCTACGTCATCAGAATATCCCATTAAAAAGATGGGCGAATTGAGTTATTATAAGAAAATCTATTATTATAGTAACACAAGGTATGCTCGGCACCACTCGAAGTTTTCAAGTGTAGTGTTACCATAACAACAAAAAACTATAGATTAAAAAATTCTTATAATAATACTAAATAGATTTAGATATGTAGTTAAGAAATACGAGACTGTTCTACAATCATATTTCTTAATCCCATTATGGGATTCGTATGTCATCCAAAATATTTATTACATATAAATGATTTTTATTTCTTTAAAAAAAAAATTAGCTTAGAGATTCAAATTTATCTAAATTTTTTTCATGGTCAATTTTGTATGATGTAATGGTTAATTCCTATTGGACCATTGTTAGTGTGTTTGTTTCTCACTTGAGTTCTCCACACTTCTGACCTTGTGCTAAACTAAGCTAATCTACGATAACAACAACAATAATAATGGAATAAATAATACAACTTAATTTAATCCTTTTGGTGCAGAGAGCAACTTGTGTTGCTCAAGTATACTTAATGTGTGAAAGTAAGATGCAATTTTAGTTTATATTGAGTAAAAATTTGTATAATGTGCAAGATCCCCGCCAAATTGTCTCTTGTTTGATATACCTCACTCATTAAATAAAAAATAGCTTTATTATTACTAAAACTTCAGTAAAACTAGTCATTTTTGGAAGTATTAAGGAATAAAAAATTCTTTTATGAATATACTTGTATGATATACCCTCTGATGCTAATAATGTATTATTGTAATAATGAAACTCCAATAAATCCTTTTATTTACAAATTTTTTATTTCATGGTGTAAAGTGCATTCCAGTTATTAAATTTGTTGCCAAATGCACTACACCAAAAGGGTTAAAAAGTTTAAACAAAATCTGTCTTTCCTAATTTATCTTATCTTTTTTATTTTTATTCATTTATTTATTTATTCATTTTTTTCAGGTTGATGGCATATCAATTTTACTGATGGGCTGAGCACTCTCCATGTCATGGTGTGTAATGTACTTTTAAATACATATTTAATAAAAAAACAAACTTTGAGCCCCTGAATTTTTACAAATTTTTAACTTCATTTTTGAGAGCTACTGCTTTTGACCATTTGACTTTAAAAGAAAATTCCTGATTTCTTTTTCTATTTTATTTCAAACAAAATGTTAAAAACAGAAAAATTCCCGCACTGCCCTAAGTGCATGTTGGAATTTGTCGAGATGACTCATCTTGTCCAACATTTGGAGATTTGTGGATTGAAATCCCGATCTAAGTTGAGAAGCAAAATATCTTTCAGAGTAAGAAAGCCCAGAAGTAAAACAACCACTCCAACAAACTCTGTCTCGACCCCACGTCCATACAGGTGCAATGTCTGTGATAAAACTTTTATCCAGGCTTGTCATTTATCAAATCATCTAAAGGTTCATTCTAGTAAGAGGCCATACAAATGCAAAATATGTATGAAAGCTTTTTTGCGTTTGTCAAATTTAACTCGGCACCACATGATCCATACAGCAGAACGTCCATTTAGCTGTCAAATATGCTGTAAATCATTCACTCAGGCATCACATCTTTCCCGCCACAAGCTAATTCATTTGAAAGAGAAGCACTCTCAGACTAACTCAAAAGATAAATTTAATACGTGTAAATTCTGCCAAAAAACATTTTCCCATTATTCAATTCTTTCTAGTCATCTTCGTACTCATGTTCCTGCCAGATTATTCAAGTGCGGTATCTGTGATAAATCATTCTCTCGGTCATCAAATCTCTCTCGACACAAAAAAACCCACTTGCTAGAGAAGCAACACCATTGTAGTGTGTGTCAAAAGACCTTCCACCAATTGTCCCATCTCACTAGACATCTGCAAGTTCATAACAATAAACAAAAGACTTACAATTGTATAACTTGTCAAAAGTGTTTCGATCAGCCTGAACAGCTCATTAGCCACAGTCATCTTCATTCAGGTGAAGGCCCTTTTAAATGTGAGACTTGCAAAAAGAACTTTTCCCGCTCATCTAGCCTGTCTCGACACATGAAGAGTCACTCCACCAATCGTCCATTCAAGTGCTCAGTCTGCTTCAGCACTTTTTCACAATCTTCTCATGTGTCACGGCACATGAGAAGCCACATGAATGAAAAACCATATTCGTGCAGAACCTGTGATAAAACATTTTCTCAGTCGTCCAATCTGAGAATTCACATGCGAAGTCACTCTGGGGAAAAACCTTTCCGCTGTAACATTTGTAATAAATCCTTCTCCCGCTCATCAAACCTCACAAGGCACAAGAAAATCCATACTGAGGAGAAGCCATTTACCTGTGAGACCTGCCACAAATCCTTTTCTCAGTCCTCACATCTGATAAGGCATAAAAAAATACACGAGAGACCAGAGAAACAGAAGGAACACTTAAACTTACCTGTAGATACAGTACTGAAGGATTCTTCCTCTTTATCATCATCAGCGGATCATTTGTCGTCTCCTCTTTCCAAGGTTGTATCAAGCTCAACCCCAACATCAAACCCTGACACATCATTTACCTCATCTTCTGATATCCAGGTATCTTTACCAGATTCTCTCTCAGAAATTCCTTCTTTGATTAAAGTAGAAGTTGAGGAAGTCATTTTAGAAGTACTGGAAACGGGAAAGACAGCATGCAATCCTTGTTTTACAGAAGTTGAGACTCATGCTGAGAGCCGTGAATGTAAACAGCCTTACAAGTGCCATTTATGCACAAAATCTTTTACAGATTCTTCACATCTATCCCGGCACATGAAGATACACTCAGGAGAAAAGCCTTTCAAATGTGAAACCTGTGCAAAGACGTTTTCACAGTCTTCAAACTTAGCCATACATCTTCGAACGCATTCTGGGGAGAAACCTCACAAATGCAACATTTGTCAGCGGTCTTTTTCTAGATCTTCAAACCTCACACGTCACCTCAATATCCATGAAAAGAAAAGGCCCTATGTCTGTGATATTTGCAATCGGCCATTTTCACAATCTTCACATTTGTACAGGCATAAAAAAATTCATCAAACCTAACTACTTATTAAATTTTTTTTTTTTTTTTTTTTTTTTTTAAGAGTTCTGGGTAGAAAATTGATATTTTGTTTAAAAGAAAAACTACGTGGTTTTATAGTCAGAATTTATTTATTTATTTATTTATTTATTTATTTATTTTTTTTGTTTTAACAAAATTCTTGTACTGTTTTGACAGGTATTCAAAATATGTCATTGCTGAAACTGACTCGCTTCATCCAGCTAAAATTTTTAAATTGTATTACCTGAGCCCAGGTAACACTCATATAATGCAAGTAAAACATCTTGGCAGTATGCTAGTATGTAAAAGTCGCATAACTATTAAAAATACTAAAAAGATTTATACTATGTCTGTCCGATAATGGTTGTTACACTAGTATACAAATTTCATATACTAAATATATATATTTACTCAACCCCTCTGCCACAGGCAGGATGTGACATAGATGAATTTTTAAACAGAGATCAGCTGGTTTGAATTCAAAGTTTTCCTTCTAAACTGGTTGCCTAACCAAGACTAAAGAACCTACCTTACTGTTTTCTCATTGCTTGGGGTGAACAGATGGATTCAGGGCTTTCTTGAGAGTGTTAGTGTGAAGTGGAATGCAAAATAGGTTCATCTAGGATTCAAACTTGAGTCGCTGATTTCGTTTCTCTTGACAATAGCTTTTATGCTAAGGGTGCTTCATATACTAAATGTAAGAATTATGAGACAGGTAGTACAATGTTTCATGAGAGTATCTACCTTGGCATAGTGGTGAACTTTTAGATCAGTTTGGCTCTCTAGTACCTTCAATCCATATGGGTGTCATAGTACTGTGGTCTTGTGCCAGACTAAGCTATATTTTAAATAGGAAATGGACATGACGAACCGAGTTAAAATCTTGGATGAGGCTGTTTGCATTTCACATAGTGCTAATATCCTTGGGAAAGTTATGCATTCAACTATACTCTATCCAGCTCCAGGTAAATAGTAAGGCTGACTGGGCTCTTTAATCATGGTATGGCAACTGATCTCTGATAAAGAAAACTTTGAATCCAGCCTGTTAAACTCCACTAAAAAATTGACCTTGTGTCACATCCTGCTTGTGACAGAGGGGTTGGGTAGATACTCAGCTAGACTTTAATAGAGACCTTGTTAATAAATAAGATGCTAATAAAGATTTATTTAATAATCATTGAGAATATATTATAAATAACTAAGGGATTGTGATGTCGGTGAATATGTTTCATTTACTGGCAGAGACACACACATACACACAAAATCTCCATTATAATAAGATGTAAAGAAATTAGAAGGAAGGATTTCAAAGAAATTTGTTTCATCATAGGAAAATAAACTTTTAATTCTATCCTACTATGGAAATTTGATTTTTGATGATCATATGACATATCTTGATGTTTTTTTTTCATAGTTATAACATAAAGCATCACCAACTAACTTCAAATGGATCCCAAACAATTTTCCTTGAGAAAATTATCAATTGACTGTACCACCTTGAGAATGTGTATGTTTCAATCACAAATGAATGTCAAAAAGTGTCTGAATATGCTGTACTGATTCATGTCTGAAGTTTTTTTTTCAAATAAGAATGTAGTCAAAAGGCTATTACATTTCAAGTTCTGGACATGATTAACTGCAATTATGAATGTGAAAAATTGGAGTCAAACTGTACTTTTTGTCTAAAATGGTGATTATCATGCTATAAGTAGCTAAATCAAAATGATGAATGGCTGCTATATGACATATGGTAAAGTAGGGGATACTCTGATTGAACTATCTGAAGTTTATCAATCAATCTTGAATCAAAATGAAGCATTCTGATTGGTTAAAAGAAGTCCAAATAGGGGTTAATACTATGGTCCCTTTCAATTAATTTATAAAAGTGGTCATTATAGACCATTTAATGTGTTTTTGTGAATATATATATTCTCAAGTTTCTTTGCCTTGTGTCAAAGAAAAAATTCTACTAAAGGTGTTTAAGTAGATTTATATATTAAAATAACCAAGGCCATTACTCTGATATCTAACACAGAATAGATTGGTGTGGACATGTTTTAGCTTTATTTACAAGCAAGTTTAAAAGATTTTTTCTTTCTTTCTTTCTCAATATTTTCCTGTGCAGACATATCCTGGTATAAATTGAGTGTACATATGAACAACTTCTACAGTAAATAATTAAGTTTGAGCCTACATCAATTAGCCTAGTGATTATTTTACACATTAAATATTTTTTCAAGTGCCAAGCAAAAACAATATCACAATATTTAAAAAAGAAAAATTCTAATTATATTGAGTTATTCTCAGATTTTTTCACTAAACTTCATTTTGCATCTCTTGGATAAAAACCTGTTTGATGCCATTTTTGCTTGACTGCAAGTAGAGTCTTTTTCCTGAAGATGTATATTCCTACTGAAGAAGGTGCCATTCAAAATTTTATGAGAATAGCAAAAACAAGGAATTTAATTATCTGAAAAATTCTTTGAACCAGTCAGTATTTGATGATTTAAAAAAAAAGTTTTTTATTTAAAAGTGAATAGATGTCAAATATTAATGCTGAGTTTTGATCCTACTGTTTCGGTTTTTATTATCATTTGTTTATATTCTAAAAATAAATGTTCATATAATATTCAATGTATATATTTAAGATTTACATTGAAGGAATATGACTGCAATTGTTTTTTTTTTGTTTTTGGTGCTTGCTTTTATTGTAATATTTTTTCTTGCAAGCAAAGAGAAAATTATTATTTTTAGTTTTTTATTATTATGGTGAATCAGATTTATTTTTAGGATTTTTTTTTCAGTAGAACATATATCATGTAAACATTTTAATATAGTAATTAAAATTTGAAATGATATTCTTCTATTGAAAAAAATCCAATGTAGGTTGACAATGCCAGTCTTAATTGACTTGCATTTTCTAAATTTCAAAACCAACTGAGCTTTTGTATTTTTAATTTTTTGTAGTCTGTTAATTTCCATTTTATTTAAGCACCCTCACTCCTTCCCCAAAATTAATTCACATCAGTGTCTGTTTATAATAGTGAGCTAGCTGCTCAGTTTCATCATTAGAAAATAAGTTTTTAATACTGTAGTCATAGAAAGTATAAATTTGAACATTCAAAAATAACTTTTGGTAAATTTTTACTCTTTAACCCATCAGATTTCAGCAAAAACTAAAAATCAGATTCTATTCTTTTTTTTCGAATACATGTAAACAGCCTGAAAAATAGCATCTTTGGTTGTCCGTAATGCTTGCTGTATTGGTTAAAAAAAGTAGAATCTGGTTTTTAGTTTTCACTAAAATCCAATGGGTTAAAAGTTAAATTAATTGTTTGTTTTTTTTTTTTTTTTTTGGTCAAACATTTAAAAAAATATTTCTTTTATCTAAAATTTTTAAGTTTATTTTTTTTTTTTGAGACTAATGTAATCATTCATTTGGATGAATTATTTTATCTTTGTTGATCTTTATCATAATGTTTTTCATCTGAGGAAGGCTGAAGGGTATGGTAGCTAAAACATGATAAAAAAACATGAATAAACAAATAAGGAAATTACTTTGACTGAACCAAAATAACCTTTTTGAGGTCAGTTGGAAGAGTGAAATGGCATAATCATTATGATAAAAATAATAATGATTATGATGATAATAGATATGATACCCCCAAATTTGATCATCAAACTGAATTCCAATTCCAGTTGATACTATTTATATCACTAATATCCTTTGGAAAGGCACAAATTCAGTTTTCTCTGCACTCAATCCTTAAGGTCTTGTCAGTGGTATCCCATAGTGCCAAAAAGAAAATAAGTGAGTATATGTGCAATCCACTCTCACATAATTATATTATCTGCTCAAATGGTGGTATAAAAGTAGCTGCTGTACCTATTATCAGCCTTGACAAATGGAGACAAATGATATGCAGTCATAGAAAAAGCTCATGAAATGAAAGTAAATATCTAAAATTCAAGTTTTATTTAGGTATTAACTTAAAAAAAGCTTAAATTTTAGATAAATACCCACAGATGCTTATTATGGCTGATTTTAAATTATAAACAAGGGGGAAATTTTCCTGTTTATAATTTGAAATTGGTCATAATAAGCATTTGTGGGTATTTATTAATCCTCACACAGGAGTTAGTGAGATATATCACAAGACCCTTTTAAAGTGGGTGATCTCATACATACATGGATGGAGGAGGCACCCATGGTGTAATAGTTATTGTCATAGGAAATGGACATAAAGAACTGAATTCAAATCTTGGATGAGTCTGTTTGCATTTCACATAGTGCTCTCTTGGGAAATATATGAATCCAACTATTTTCCATCCAGCTATAGGTGAAATAATAGGGCAGACAGGGCTTTTTAGTCTTGGTATAACAACTAGACTAGGAGAAGGAAAACTTAGAATTCAAACCTGTTAAACTCCATTTAAAAATTGACCTTGTGTCATATTCTACTTGTGTGGCGGGGTTGGTAAGTACATACACTAATAGAACAGGGGTAAGAATTGCTTAGTTTCTTTGCTATTTACATTTTGGGTATCTGAGAGTAACCCTACCAAATGGGTGGAATGGGGAGGTGCTGCTTAGGATAGTTCTTTTTTATACCCCCCACCCCCACCCAGATATTAGACTTAATTTGTTTCTCAGTTAAAAATAAGTATTTATATCTGAGTACACATGGATGAAATGGATATAACATCTTTGGTATTGTTGTTTGGAGCTTCCTGACTATACAATTCTTTTGATGCCGCTTATGAGATATCTTTTGCATAAGATGTTTGTAAGTCAATACCAACAGAAAGGCTTTGATATTGATAATCTATTAATGTTATCTTTCATTTTAGTTGTGTGCCTTGATATGTATCATATATCTATAAATACTACTTCAGAGATGGTATTTATATCAATCCCTGTAAGTAACACATCACTCAATAAGTCCCTGGCCTAACTAATAAAACAACTTTTAGGTAAAATTCGATTTTATTCATCAACATAGTGTTTTACCCTAGGAGGAGACTGATTCCAACGCTTCTCTAACAATTCAATACTTATTTTGTAGAATGATTTGTCTTTGGCTTCAAATTACACTTCAGTTTCCAATATCACGTGTTCATTGGAGCCAAATCTCTTTCCTTGGAGCATTCTTTTGAGGTCTGCAAACAGCCAGTAGTTGTTGGGAGCCATATCTGGAGAATAGGGTAGGTGTGGAAGCAATTTGAAGTGCAATTCATGTAGTTTTGCTATCTTTGTGATTGACTTGTGACACAGTGCATTGTCTTGGTGAAAGAACACTTTTTTCTTCTTCATTTGTGACTGTTTTTGGCAATTTCTTCCTTCAAACACCAATAATGCTATACAATATTTGCTATTGATGGTTCTTCCTTTCTCAAAGTAATCGATGAACAAAATACTTTGTACATCCCTAAATATGGAGGCCAAAACCTTACCTGCTGATGTTTGCATCTTTGGACAGCTTTCACCTGTTGCTGTCCACTCAGCTGACTGCCGATTTGACTTCTGAGTGAAGTGGTGGATTCATGTTTCATCCATTGTCACATATTTATGCAAAAATTGTTTGCATTTCACTTAGTGATAATGCCATGGGAAAGATATGGATATGTCTCTTCTCCTTCTAAGCTATGGCTAAATAAAGTAGACTAGGCTCTTTAACCTTGGTATGGCAACTTCTATATGAAGGAAAATTGAACTTAAATCAAGCTTACTCCTCTTAAACTTACTTTGTGTTGCATCCTGCCCATAACAGAGGAGTTGGATAAGTACATGTACCATTGCTGAGTCCGAACGAGATAAATGGATCTATGCTGTGTATCTTATTTGGTAGCTACTTTCTAGAGCTGATGAAATATCACTTGGTGTCAAGGTATTGATCTATCCAAATTCCTACCATATCATATTTGACACAAAGTCATTTTATAGTTGGGGAGCCACACAGGAATTGAGACACATGCATGGCTTTCACAAAAAATTCTTGATCTCTTCTACATTTCCTTTTAGGGGTGCCTCAGGTACCAAGCGATAGACTTAGCCTTGTCAAGCAGGTATTGCTTGGGGAGAATTCCTTTTGGTACCAGGTAATCAGCTTACAATCACCACTTGGTGTGAATGCCTAGTAAGCTGTAGCCTAAACCAGTTTGTTACATGATAAATTATCTTATTATGATATAATGGTTAGAAAGCTAGTCTTGCAGGCTGATTGCTACTGAATACTGTGTTTGATCCTCACTGGATGCCTCATAGTTGTGGCCTTGTGCCAAATCTATCCTATGCTTTGATTTTTTTTGGAGGGGGGGGTAACGGTTATTATAGGAAATGGAATTAGTAATCCGAATTTAAATCCTGAATGTGGCTTGTTTGCATTTTGTATAATGTTAATAACCTTGGAAAAGATATTGATCCAACTTTCAGCTATGAGTAAATGGGGCAGATTGGGTTCTTTAACCTTTGTATGGCAACTGGCACTAGAGAAAAAAACCTCTGAAGTCAAACCTGTTGAACTTTGATTAAAAATTGACCTTATGTCATATCCTGTCAATGGGGAGGGGTTGAGTTAATATATACCCAATAAATTATGAGATTTAGATTTGATTATTGATGTAAAATCTTCAATGTTCCTCTTCATCTGTCTTTATTTTGATCTCTGCTTTGTTTTTATCATTAGTTGTTTTGTAGTCTTCATATTTTTTATTCACTAGTTCTCCCAATATATGTCCAGTCTATTTTATTTAATCATTTAAAAAAAATATTTGGCATTGTGATGATTGACTCAAGTAGCCCTCAGGATAAACACATAATTCCTAAGATCTCTTCTTGCTCTTTGCAGATATATTTTGAAGTTGTTAACCTCTTGTTCCAGTACTAGATGTAACATCTTTCCATGGCATTATGAATTGTGTAAGTTTATAATCATTGTAGCATAGTCACTGATGACTACGATGTTGGTGATGACTGATCCTCAAGTATTACAATATTGTTTTATCTCCTCTGTTTATGTTTTGAGGTTGACAAAGTATATATTTAACCAATCTGTTTACATGAGCAGATTGGGACATGAGGTAAATTTTTAAGCAGAGTTTGACAGGTTTCAATTCAAGATATTTCTTCTAGACTGGTTGCCATACCAAGGTTAAAGATCCCTGTCTAACCTACTATTTACTCATAGCTGGAGGAAAATAGTTGGCTTCCTACTTTTCCTAAGGGTATTAGCATAATGTGAACTGCAAACAGTCAAGATTTGAACTGATAGCTGCATCCATTTCCTACAATGATGACCATTACACCACAAGGCTGTGGAAGTGGATAACAGACACAATGTGCTGATTAGCTTCTCCATTAGCTCTTCTTTAATCTTAGAATAGTTCAACCACTATCCGTACACACAACAGCTGGACTCTTTGTGTCCTCAGCCTTCAAAAGGAGGGGATTCAGAAACCCAGCTTTGTTTACTGGGGTTCACACTTCTGCCTTGTGTGGACAGCTTTTGTCTGGTCAGCCCCCAGCCATCACTTAGATGGCTGATTGTGTCTAGTGACCTTGGCAAATCCTGGTTAACTGTTGTTTTCACTCTGGGGTGTTAGATCAAGTGTATCTTTTTATTCCTAGCCTACTGGATGAGATTTTGAACTTTGTCAACTTGCCACTCTTCTGGTTGCTGGCATTTAAAAAATAATTTTTTAATAATTTTTCTATTTGCACCTTGTTATCATTCACTTATAATGTTACATCATATATATTAACAGAAGTGCACAGTATACAGTTATTTCAAAGACTGTTGTCTTTTATCATTTATTTTGAAAATTTAAGTTTATTACTAAAACTATTTGAAAAAGATCATAGCTAATCACAAATTGGCTTATGATAGGTTGGGATATTACTGTATATATGTGGCTATATACTGCATTATTGTTAAATTATATTAAGTTGTTTGATGAGGTTGATATTAGAGTAGGGTATCTGTTCTTTAGTTGTGTTCTTGTCTTTGAGCTGAACATGGCAAAGGAAAACAAGGAATTCTGACTCTTCAGCAGCATCTCCTTCATTGCATCAAGTTCAGAATAGCCTGATTTCTTTGTAGGGACTTGGGCTACTTTTGGCCTTGTTTGTGCATATGCACATGAGACCCCTCATTAAAAGGAAATCTTTTGCATACCACTGTTAAGAGGAATTTAGTTAAATGCAGGAATTGAAGATTGGGAATAAATTTTTTTTTTGTTAAGAGAACCAAGATTGTTTGCCAAAAATGAACAAGACGATAAAATTGAAAGTTCTTTGTTTGAACTTCATGTAGTGTAATGATTATAGCAAGCTACAATGCCAGACTATTGTTAGTGAGTTTGATTTTCATTGGGTGTCCTATACTTCTAGCCTTGTGCCATGACTGAGTTTAGTAAATAACTGTATGCCTGTTTGATTAAAAAGAACAGATAAGGAAGAATGTCTAAATTTAAAAAAAATTTTTCTTGTTTATGAACAAGGTTACATAAATTCAGATTGAAGGAATGTTGAAAATGTCTAAAAAAAATTTAGGGCTTCTTGTGCTTTCAGTTGTCTCTAGCCACTTTTAAGAATGATACAATTTGTTTTATAGGATTTAAACAAGGTTAATTTTCATTGTCTCAAGCCAGACCCTAGATTTTAGATTCTAATCCTGAAACATTGTTGAAATGTAAGCACAAGTTACAATTCAAATGATGATGGTGTTGCTTATTGAGGTGCCAAATTCAAGTCACACAACAGTTATAAGAAAAAATGCAATTTGAATCTTTAAATACATTTAGAACTTGGTGTCTTTGTTAAAAGAAGATCTTATTGAGAACTGTGTTTTTTTTAATATATGAATTTACTCAACTTCTCTGCCACAGGCAGAAAATGACATGGTTAATTTTTAATTGGTAGGGTTTCTGTGTTTTAATGACATATCAACTTTTGTTGGTTATTTAAAGCCAAAGCCATCCTTGCAGAGGAACAGTAGTACTATTTAACCCATAACTGGGAGGATAAGAGACTTCATACCTTTCTCAAAAGTGAATATAATAGCACAACTGGAGTTCAAACAAACTTGCTTACTATGATGTTGTAGTCCGGCATGGTAGCCATTATGCCATGGAGACTCCCCCTTTTTAAGCGGGGTAAAACTTTTTAGAATTAAGAGTTTTCCTTCTAGACTGATTGCCTATTCAAGGAACCCATTCTGTTCTACTATTTACCTATAAACAGATGGATTCATGACTTTCACTATGGTATTAGGTCAAAGTGAAACGAAAACAGCCTAATCCAAGATTTGAACACGGGTTGCTGATTCCATTTCCTATGAGGATATACCATAGATATAACCATAGATTTTATAGTTATAAAAAATTCATATGTTCTTCCTTGTCTGTTCTTTATCCACTCATCTTAGGATTTATTTTTGTCTCACAGAGTATAAATAGAAAGCTTGTTTTTCATTAGGGGCACTATGAAAACAGCTTTGTACCAGTGTTGACAAGATATAATATATTCAGTGGTCTTATTTTATTTTTTACGGTTTTTAATGTTAATGTATTATAAATTGGCTTTAACTTTTACTCATAAAAATTGCCAAATAAGAATTTAATGATAGTTAAATTAAAAAAGTAAAATAAATTCCTGATTTAAATTAATTTGCTGACTTTTTTTTAATCTTCTTTTTAGATGTTTACATTAACTATTAAAAAAAAAAAAAAAAAGTTAGAAGTCTATTGTATTAAAACTGATTTCTATTAATCAGTTTCTGATATTTCTTGTCAAAAGAAAAAAATTATTTTCAATTTAAGAAAATTTCACATTTGTTTTATTTTTTTATTGGAATTTAGAGAAATTCTGCTTGTTTTTGAAATAATTGATTCAATTTTTTGTTTGATTGTTCAGTTAAAATAATTATGATTACCCATTAACCTTTGTCTAAAAGTCAAATTCTATAAAGTCAGAAAAAAGATTGTAAGGATGATATATATATATATATATATATATATATATATATATATATATATATATAAAGGTTAAATGACATTTTGACCTGAGAATAATAAAAAAATATTAATGTCATCTAACGAATTAAGTTCCCTGTATTAAAGGCTGCAATTTGACTTGTTTGACAAAAGGTGTACATTTTTTTTCCAACCTAATTTTGCAATCGTGAATCTTTCTTTGTTGTTATAACTTTGTGTTAATTCAATTTTTTAATCTATCAGCTTTTGTCTACCAATAAAAAAAAATGTACTACTGTCCCATAATAGTTATTACCTTTAGTATATGAAACATATATGCAAATATGATAATTAATATGAAACTGAGATAGCAATTTTAGAATTATTTATTTATTTATTTTTTGTACATTTAGAAAAAAAAATTATATTGTTAAAGATAGATGTGTATTGCCATATATACTCACATACCACACAACTTTCTGAGACCTAAATTTTATCCTAATATTAGGGGATTGTGTATGGCGTGATCCCTCTCATATTAGGCTAAAACTTACATCTCCGAAAGTCACATGATATGCAAATATATATGGTATTTCTGTCAACTTTAGCTTCATTCTACTTAATTTCTACGAAGAAAAATTTAGTATTACTAACTAAAAAGCTGCTTTAGGTGACCATTAAGTTTGATGTCTAGTCATATTCTATTTATAAAATTTATGATTAATGGCAAATAAATAGATAAGAGAAATTCTCTATAATTCAGTATTTAATAATTGATTCCTTGGAGAAGTTAATGATTGGGGTGTACATGAATGTTGAATCCTCCTCAATATAAAGTTGGAAATTGCTTTATTCTCTAAGTTAAAGCATTTTAATGCTACAGTGCTAATAAAAAGATCTTATGATGTTGTGTTATGATAACATACAAAAATTTGAGAATTATAATGAAGAAGTGAATTGGGTGTCTTGTTCTTGTGGCCTTAGCAAATAACTTAAAGAATACTTGCAAGTTATTGTTAGTGTTTTATTTTCAGTATGTCCCCAACTACTTTTAAATAAAACAAAAACAAAAATAGGATTTTTTAGTCTTCAGTTTTTGATTTTTGAATAAACATAATTCTTAAAGAGTTCCTTTTTATCGAGAAACTTATTATTTGAGTTGAAAATTTGATTCATTAACTTTGGAAACTAACTGTCCTTACAAAAAGAAAAAAAAGAAAGAGGATAATGGTAAAGACAAATAGAAAAAAATATCAATGTGAATAATGTTAATGTTGACTTGTTTTTAAAAAGTTGGAACCAAGATTTGATAGATTCATTGTATGTTTCAATAAAAAGAAATGCTTTCAATGCTTAAAGAAAAGTTTGTATTGAAAAATGTTTGGATAAATGCTTTTCCTCACATAATTCTTTTTTTTAACTTTGTTTTTTCAGTTTTGAATAAAAAGAATTTATTTAAATTTTGAATGATCTTTTTTTGTTTACACAGGGTATTTCAAAACATTTTGTTATTTGAGATGTAAATATCTGATGGTTTTATGGCATATCAACCATTGTAGGTTATTTAAATC
This sequence comes from Sepioteuthis lessoniana, assembly GCA_963585895.1. Taxonomy (NCBI): domain Eukaryota; kingdom Metazoa; phylum Mollusca; class Cephalopoda; order Myopsida; family Loliginidae; genus Sepioteuthis; species Sepioteuthis lessoniana. The sequence goes on from CAUZXS010004098.1 coordinate 49,584, forward strand.
GATTTATATATATATATAAATAGTTCTATTTCAAACAATTCAGTTTAGCATTAGTACACAGTTTAGTTCTATGACCCTATCAGGTACTCTGCATTCCCCAAAGCTCCAGCATTACTGGAACCTCACCATCACATTGTTTAGGACACTTGTTGGGTGAGTCTTACCCTTCTGCAGAGATGCAGTCTGTGTATTCTGCAGCTCCAGCTGACTGAGCCAGTAAATATCTGAGTAAGTCCTTAGTCTTGGTAAATGAAACTGAACAGGCTTAACAGAAATAATATCAATTTTTCAGAAACATCCTGCTTATACTATCTCTATTCTATGATATTTGTTACATTGAGTATATATAAAATATATATGCAAATGTAACTAATATTGTTAGATTTTTTTTTTTAATAACGTGTGTTGAATGTTTATTTGCTTACATGTCCATTAATATTATACAAAATTTATAACCTTTCTTGTGCCAACCACTCTTGAAGCCAATTCCTCATAAAAACTTTGTGTTGTATGTATGTTTAAAAATTATATATTTACTTCATTATAGCTTCTGCTATTAATTTGTTTCTTTAGAAATAAAATCCACTTTTTTCTTATCTTTCATCTAAATACTAATTGCTAGAGTTTAGTAAGCTTTGATGAATCTCTTACAGATGCCACAGTTTGTGTACAGTACCTACTGTTTACTTCGTGGTCACCCAATGAAGTTATAATCACAAATAACTCATATCAAGAAGATAAAATTATTCACAGATATGTGCACATGCATACACACACAGATTTTTGAATAGGTTGGCTTTGAACCTTTGTTTTCTTTACTAGTAGCACTTCACACAATTGTTTCTTTGTTATCAAGTTACAAGTGCTGGAGCTTTTATTCTGTGCACTTAGAACTAAAGGGGATTTACTGGACTAAGGCTTCATATAGAAACTGAAGTGCCGAAAACTGATAGATGGCGGTACACTGGTTAAGTCTGTCCTTGCAGAAATGGACTCAACCAGTTAATGTTTGTGATAGATAAAAGTTAATGTAGTTGTAATTTACTAAGCTTTTTTGCTTAGATGTGGCATAAAGCCATATGAATGGGGCATTTAATGAGACTCAAACTCATTTCTGAGGGTTTGCTAGATTAGCTTGCCAACCATTTCTTCAGGTGAGGTGTCAAGATTTGAGTGGATTAGTAATTTATTAACCTTTTTGCTTAGATGTGGTATAAGGCTGTGTGAATGGGGCATCTAATGAGATTTGAACTCATTCATGAAGGTTTGCTAGTCTAGTTTGCTAACCATTACATTTTCCAAGATACCCAAATTAGTATAGCTGTAGCAGCTATTGAGGTATAACAGCTATTATAAGAATTGAACTCTGTTACCCAAATTCAAATCCTGAATGAGATTGTTTGCATTTCACATTGTACTTACAGCATTTGGAAAGGTATGAATTCCAGTTATGGGTAAAATAATTGGGCAGACTGGACTCTTTAACCTGGGAGAAGGAAAAAGGTCTGGGTATGGCAATTGGACCTGAAAAAGGATAGGTTTTGCCAGGTTATTTCTATCCAAGACATGTTTAATGAGCAGTGTCCCCCTGACCAAACAAGGTTACAAGACTCATTAGAAATAGATTAAAAGATGCGCCATTGAAGATGATATATAAATTAAATGTTTTTATATGCTGAAACCATCCCTTTGAGCTGATGAAAGAATGCTTCCATTTTAAGAACATTCAACTACAATATTTGCAAACATTGGGGTCTGATCAAATTATTACCTTGAATTAGTCTCAAACACTTTCTATTTTTTCATCTGTTGTCCATAAATTTTATTGCTTTTAAGGGTGGATCTGGTTTGGCTTAGCACTGTTAGGTCTTAACCCCCTCCCTCCCCCCCAAAAATAACTCCACTTCTTCATGGATTTAGATGAGTTTTAAAAATGACCAACACAATGAAAAAAAACCAAACAGAATTCCGAGGATTCATGGGAAATTCTCATCCCTAGATAAATAAATATACCAGGGGTTTCAAATTCAATATCCAGGGGGAAAAGATACAATTGGTCAAATGTGAGATGGGGGGGGTGTCATGATTACCACTGGTTATAATGCTAATCTTCAATGCAGCTGATAGGCTCTATTGATTTCTTTATTTCTTAAAATGAATATATGATAGAGGGATATGTGGATTAGTAAGGGGACAAATTTTCCTTAATTCCAGTTTTACTTTTGGTAAATTTCCTTTTTCTGTTTTCACTTGATAAATTCTGTTTTTTCCATTTTTACATTTCATGGGTAAATTCCAATAAATAGTACTATAAATCTTAATAAAACAGAATTCAAAGTTTTATCACATTTAAGAAATAGATATGATTTATTTTTATTTAATAACTAGCTCTCAAACTCTTCCTATGATTTTCTGTTTGTGAGTGCTTGTAATCTCAAACACACATTCCCCATGTCAATATGAGTTGACAAAGCAATTTCTTATGTTATGAAACAAAACAAGTTTCCTCATGTTCTGTTGTGTGTGTTATTTGTTTATCATCTAAAATATACTGTGCCTACCAATATGAGTTGTCAAATATACTCATTGTTTATCATGAAACAAAATATATTCCCTCCACTACAAAAGATCTTTAAAATAAGGCTATGTAGATTTCACTAACATTCTTATTAAGAATCTCTCTCTCTCTCTCTCTCTCTCTCTCTCTCTCTCTCTCTCCCTCCCTATATATAAACTTGGATTATTTTTACTTTTCAGCTTTTGATCTTCAAGTGAAAGTGACTGAAATATCAAAATACATTCTACTCTTCTCTAGAGAAAAATATGGTCAGAGGCGAGGGACAAATAAGAAATTTTAGGGAATATTAGTGACAAAAATTTTGTCAAATGCTGCAGAATAATAGTTTGTGAATCTTGTGTCTAAGATCCTCTGGAATACACTGATCTGAATGACAATTTAAAGCTGATTGAATTTAAGGTTTGAATACAAGAGACATTGAAATAATTAATGATTATTTAAAACCATTTACTTTATAATCCTCTTCATTTGATTGCTTACTTATGAGACTAACGAGCCAAATTTGAAACTTGGTATATGAGTTCACTTCACCTCAAGAAGTTTTTTTTTAAAGGTATTTGGATAGACTGCATACATGAGTTGAGGAGTCTGGAATATATTGGCTTAAAATTGATCAGGAAAGTTTGATTTACGCAGAAAGGAAATAAAATTTAAATTTACTGGATTCCCCGTACCAGGAGTAGGGAGCACTCCCCAGAACTTTTTGTGTAAAATTAATAAGATCTTACTTGTACAAAAAGCAAATAAAATTACCATCTTCAGGTGTGGAAATAAAAAACCCTCTAATTCATCCCATAAATAAATTTTTTTTAAAATAGTAAAAGATAGATGAATGTCTTGGGTTCATATTACCTAATAGAACAGTCATACAAGTGAAAGAATATTTTTAATTAGCCAATTGTCTTTATTCACGCTTTTATTAATGAAAGACTGCTTGCCTAGATACACAAAACTTGATAAATAAGGCATTTCAATTCATGTCTGATTTAAATTTGTTATAGGTTTAGTCAACTTTCATTTAGAAGTGGAATTTCAAAAAGTGTCAAAAATGCTGGTGACAAAAATTTTCCAAAATTCTTGTAGAATAAATTTTTGTTGAACAAAATGTGCCTGAAGATTTTTTTTTTCATTCTTGACCTGACAGGTACTTCTGCTTGAATATATACAGTATTTATACACAGATGTATTTTAGACTAGTGTCCAAATCTAAGTTATTATTTTAGTCATGTTTCAGCTTTTGTATCCTAAAGGTCTTCTTCAGGGGTCTTTTTAATATCATTTATGGAACCTTTACAAAAATTTTATATTTACGTTTTAGATTCTACCATGTCCTATATATGTGATGGCACTTTTTACATATAATACATAGTCATACCAATTTTAAATTGCGTATATATTATTTTTTGAAGGCTCCATACTAATCATCAGTGACATATACTTTTAAGACACAAGGTATACATTGTTTAACCAATATAGATTAGAATAATCTATATTGTTTAAACAATGTATACATTCAAAATATCTTTAAGTTTAATGTATTATTAATTCCTGTTGTATCAGAAAGCACTTCAGAGAGTCTCAGTGATTTTCATACCTATTAAAATGAACACTTGAAACTTATAAGCAGAAATTGACCTTTGAAAATCTGTTGCTTTGATTTGTTGTAAATTTCCTGTAATAAAACTTCCTGACAAAATATAGGGTGAATTTGGGCATTGACTAGTCAGGGAGTACTTGGAGTATCTTTTGATATTTTTTGCCTGCTGTAGATATCTAATTAAAAGAAAATTAGGTTTCACCTGAATTAATTACTTATAGTTTTTGAAAGATGACATTAGCACAAATAATTTGATAATGCAAATAAAAATTATCTTAATTCAATTGAATAAGTTTTGTTTAAATTTTGTTTTTGAAAGTTATATTCAAAATTTAATTGTAAAATACATACACTAGAAAAAATTCACTTGACATTTCAGATTCACTGATTCATTGATTTTAACAGATGGTCAACCCATCTGGAGTTATTTTATGCCCTAAAGTTAGGGAATTGTTTTCATATTTACATTTTTTATTATTGTTTCTTAAGAAGTTTTGTTGTTTGCACATGGACCTAATGAATATGAATAATTTTAAAACATTTATTTGACCTATAGATGGGACCCTAACAGATACTACCTCCCCAGGTCAGAGTGGATTTGTTAGTAAAGACAATGAAGTGCTACTTCACACTCCCCAGATCTCCGGAACTGGAGCCTCACCATCTGATGCCGTTTAGTGTCATACCTAGGACTTCTCCTTTCAGGGTGCCAGGTCTTACTCCTCTGCAAAAGATACAGTGTATTCTAAGCCCTACCTACAGGGTAATGAAATTTAATTTAATCTTTAATTGCTGTTATCATTAATTCCACCTGCAATATCATAACAATCTGATTTGCTCATCTCAGCATATTTTTCAGCACACATCACTGCTAATTATCAAAAAGTTAAACTAATTTTTCCTTGCATAATTGTTTGTTTGTTTTGAGTTTTATGGCATATCAACTGTTGCAGGTTATTTAATGCCAAATCCATTTTAATACAAATAAACAGTTCTTTTTCAAACAATTCAGTTTAGCATAAGTACACAGTTAAGTTCTATTTGACCCATAGATCGGACCCCATCAGATGCTACCATTCCAAGCCAGAGTGGACCTGGGAGCGATGGCAATGAAGGAGTACTCCGCATTCCCCAAAGCTCCAGCATTCCCTGGAACTTCACCATCAGATTGTTTAGTGTCATATCTGGGACACTTGTTGAGGGGGTCTTTCCCCTCTGCAGAGAAGCAGTTGGTGTATTCAACAGCCCCAGCCAACTGGGCAACCTTGCATAATTCTTGCAAGTTAATGTTATTTTTGTGGTCAGTTTTACTAAACTTTGGATTAAATGTAAAGATTTCTTCTTTTGTATGGCCTTTTATCTATAATATAATGAATTAATTTAACACACAACTTAAATATTGTAGGTATTAAAGAAGAGAGGCACTCAAACTCAGTATGGATTGAAATCATAAATTTTTTTATCTATAATCTAAGAAAAAGGCTCTGACAAATCAAATAAAAAATACACCACATTTAACATGTTTTTTTTTTTTTTTTTTTTTTTTTAATAATTGCACAAGTGTTCTTTTGTGCACCTTGAAATGTTTATTAACTGTTCATGGAAATAGTTTTTCAAAGTGTCAATAAAAATTGACTTAGTTTGAAGCATAAAACTTTGTTGCAAAGGAAAAGTTGAAGTAAGTAAAGTTGGCGACCTTAGTCGAGGATGACCAGAAGGCTCCCTTTTCAATAGCTACTATACCAAGGTGTAGGGAAGGGTGCTACTCCTTTCCCTGAATTGCTCCACTTTACCCTTGATACATACCTTATATTGTTGAGTGTTAAGTAAGGAGGTATCAAGTACCATTTTTAAAGTCTTTGGTATGACACAACCTGGGATTAAACCCAGGTCTCCCAGACCATTGGCAAACACTCTACCCACTAGGCCAATGAAGTTGAGTCAAAGTTATGGGACTCTAAAAATTAGTGAAGATTTGAAGAAATCTTTCAACAGAGGATTTAGAGGAGATTTTAGAATACTTTTAATGTAACTGATATTAACAGTTTCTTCAAGTTTGAAGGATGATTCTTTTGTTATGATGATGGTAGTGGTGGGGACCAACTTTTTTAATGTGAGATCTTTTATTTGGCTCATGTTGAGCCCTGTTCTTCAACTGCTGATGTGGTCAAATCCATCAGTGTGTGTGTGTGTGTGTGTGTGTGTGTGTATATATATATATATATATATACGTATCATACAATACCTAATGTTTGTACAACAGCATTGCTTTCAACTAAGCCTTCATCAGATGATGACTCTGGGTTCAGGCATGGTTTCGGGGCCAAAACATCATTACCACTAGCCCAAAGCGCCCCAGCATTATCTTACGACACCACCAAACTTTGTGAGATTGTCATCACTCTATGGGATTGTCATATCCATGCTGATGCAGTTAGAGCCTTATTTTGGATCTTTTCCATGTATTTCCTCTTGTCTGATGGAGGAAGTCCAAGATTAGTCAAGAATGCAGAGGTTGAGTTGGCAATGAAACCTCTGCATCCAACTTCGATAGGAAATACATTTGTTATCCAGCAATTTCTAACACATTGTTCTCGCAGATCCTTATATTTTTCCAACTTATGCTGATGTGCCCAGTCAAAATTTTCTTCAAAAGAGACTGTTAACTCAATAACGAAACCTTTTTTTACTTGAACAGACCAAATGACAATATCTGGACGCTTTGTCGTTAATGCTATTTCAGTTGGAAATATGAAGTTATGTTCTAAATCAGTTGCGAAGTGCCAGTTCATACAGCCCTCAAGCAATGATGGTTTATGCATATTTTTACATGCAAGTTTCGAAATATTTCCTTCTTTAACAAACTGAATTGCTCTATTGTTGATAATGTCTAGAGCTTTATTGGCAGTCTCACAACATATTTTTGAAGCCTTAGCAAAAATCTCCTGGACTTCGTTATGTCTCCAAGTGTAGCTTCTTAGAGCGTACTCACATCCAGTGAGAATATCTTTGAGGCTGGCAGTTTTCCCACATGCTCTGCATCAGTCGGATGTAGTTAACCCCCAAGCATGAAGGTTAACTGGTGTTGGTAAGACGTCGTAGACTGCTTTTATGAGGAAACTTAATTTTTTTGGTTCCATGTGCTTGAGGTCGCTCCATGTGACAGCTCTATCTTTTGCACTCTCCCACTTGGTCCTTGTGCCTTGTTTCCTTTGTTCTACAGCAGTAGCAAAACGCCGGACCTCCTCAAGAGGATGAATTTCTTCTGACACCATTTTTCTTCTGTTTAATGTGGATTCTTTGGACCACCAATGCTGTGGATGTAGGCCTAGACCTGCTTTTCCATTTGCCACAGTGCCAATTATTTCTTTCATCCTAAGGGCTGATTTTGCATTTTCAACAGCTATTTTTGCCTTCCATTTCTGACAGTTATCACAGAAGGCTGGGCGTTCTTCACCAGTGGGTCGCAAGAGTCACGCAGCATCTGGAAAAGTTGCGCTTTTCCTAATTTATATTCCTCAACAAGTGACAACGTTGGAAGTTTTAGTTTTGTTGATGAACTATATAGTGCCACATTTGTTAAGGAGTTAGGTACTCCCAATCATTTTTTTAATAAATTTACTGATTAACCGCTCCATTGTTTCAACTTTAGTAAGTGATACCTCATATATCTGCATTGGCCATACTAATTTAGGAATTAATCCAAAATAAATGCACCATATTTTATCTTTGTTCATAAGGTCACATTTATCAATGGAGTGTTATCCATTTTTTAGCTGTTTTCTTAGGTCCTGCCAATGATGTCGATCAGTAAGTGGTAGGGAGTAGCAGCGACTGAGACTCTTAACACTTTTTTCGCGGATCGTGGGGATTTCGTTTCCATCGACAGAAAACTTTATTTCTTTGCAGTTTTCTTTCAGTAATGATAAACTTCGGCACTTTCAAGGCTTTATTTTCATAGCAGCCCATTAGAAGAGCTCCTGGAGACAGGTCACCAGTTGTTCCTTGTGTGATCTGGATTCTGCAATTAGAGTTACATCATTCATAAAAGCCTTCATAGATGAACCAGTTATTTGATTGGTGTTGACATCGACACTATGTAATATCATCTCCATTACCAATACAAAAAGTAGTGGAGAGATAACACAACCCATCTTGATGTCAATATTCAACTTTTGCCAGTTAGTTGAATATTATTAGAAAACCTCACATAAGTATGTTTAAAGTACATTGATATGAGGTTTTTAATGTCCTTTGGAATCCCAAAGAACTCCATTGCTTTCTCAAGTCGTTGGTGTCTTACTGAGCCATATGTGTTTTCTAGATCTAACCAAATGACATGGAGTTTGGTTGTTTTATTATTTTTCACTGTTTTTATTCGGTCCTACAACATAGTGATATGTTTAATACAACCTGGATATAAATACATATATGATTCACTAAGCATTTTATTGTCAATTATGATTTTTTCCGGGGGTAGGTAAATATTGATAACCGGTGTAATTAAGCCAAACTTTAAAATAACTTATTTTTATATTTAGTTGATAAAAAGCAGACAGCATAGAGGGGCTTTAGTAGCCCATGAAACGATAGAATCTTTCAATGATGTTGTGCCTCTAAAACATAAATTTCTCGAGCTCAGATAATTTAGCCATTGTGAATTTGGAAATTTGAAGATGTATAGAGGTTTTTTTTTAAGAGGGTTAGAAGAGCAAGAAAGGAAAAAAAATAAAAATAAAAAAAAAAAACCCAAAGAACTCACAAAAACCAGACACCCTAGTCCGGCGAGTGCTGAGTACTGGACAGGAAGACAAAAGCTAGGTAAATGAATAGTTTTGAACAATCCATATGTTAAAAAAGTGCTAGTGTCCTCGAATATCACTTAAATAGACAGATCTGCGTATTTGATTGGTTGTTTGAAATAACCAATCAGATGCACGGTCAATAATTGTCCAAATAAATAAAAAGCTAATTCAATTTCCGTTTTTTTTTTTTCCTATGTCGCGTGAACAGTAGGGTGTATCAGAGACTGATCATCTCTGATAGGGTCTGCAGGGGAGGGGAGTATGATGTTGGAAGACCCGAAACTCTCCAAGGAACCAAGCAAAACATCACTGATGACACCCTCTGGTGCTAAATGTATTAAGGCGTATATTTAAAGTCCCCTTTCAACTTGCATCAAATATTCAAGGACAGTTTTTAAAATTCTTTTACATCATGCAATTTAGAATAGGCGTCCTTGATTCCAGTTTCTGTTTCCAGCATCTCTTTTCTTTTGAGCCATTTTTTAAAGTCTATTTTAGTTTTATCTAACAAATTACGCATGTATTTAACTCGTATCATTCTTTAATGTTTGTTGTGTTATCGATTTGGTTCTAAGTTTAAAATATTAACATATCTTGACAGCAAAAATAAAAATAAAAACAGGCTGAAAAAAGTCGTTTGAAAGTGGTAATTATTTTTTTTTATTTGAAAGCAGAGGATTCAAAAAGAACACGTAAAAAAGAAAAACAAAATAAAAAACAAAAAAACATTTCCTTTAAATTGAAACAGGGAAAGGAGACATGATAATCAATATTCATTTGGTCAAAACAAAACAAAAAACATTAAAATATAACATTGTTTTTTTTTTTAGCACATTGGTTCTAGAATCTTCCCAGAATAGTGATTACATTTTTTTTCTTTCTACCAGATCAGCTGTCAGTTAAATTGAAATGGTACATATTTATGCTACCATTTCATTATAGTTTAATTTTGCTAAGTATTTTTCCTATCATTTTTTTTTTTTAATTGATAAAGTAGAATTTTAATGGTTTCTTTATGTTTACATATCATTAACAAGCCACCCAATATCTGCATGGAAACACAAATTATACCAGTGCTTGACATATTGAACATTTTAACAGGAGAATTGTAAGGACCTTTTTGGAATTTTTCCAAAACTTAAAACAATATATATATATATATATATATATATATATATAGGGTATAACAAAGGAAATGGAGTTTTAAATGTTTATAACTTCAAAACTATTTAGGGTATTTAAACTCCTGCTGCATAGATTTATAAAGAAACTCTTGAAGTTTATTACAGCCTATTATAGATGCCTGTATCTACCCACCTTCTCTGGCAGGATGAAACACAAAGTCAATTTTTTTTTGTGGATTACAGCTGGTATGAATTCAGAATTTTCCCTCTCTTAGACTGGTTGCCATACCAAGGCTAAAGAACCCAGTCTACTCTACTATTTATTCATAGCTGAAGGGAGAACAGATGGATTCATGCCTTTCTTAAGGGCTTTAGTGCAAAGTAAAATGCAGCCTTGTACAAGATTTGAACTAGAGTTGCCAATTCTACTTTATGCAACAATCATCAGGCCTAAAGATGGCATGAAACCAGTGGTCGCAGATAAGCTTCCGTGCTATTAAATATGTATATAAAAGCTACAATATATATTTATTATTATATGATAGCTCTGTTACAGATATTGAGCACTCTTCAAATACCACATTTGATCTGCCACAAACCCACCAAGTGAGATAGTGACAACCATACACTGTTGTTATATATATATTATATAATATATTGGAATTCAGACGCATTGATACAAGCTGACTTGAAGATCAAGCATGTGAAATTCTGTCATTAGCTTTTACACTGTTAATTTTATAGTTGAAATATGTGATATTGGTCTGCATTCTTGTGCAGAGAGAACTATATTTTAATAATTTGGATAGTTTTTAGCAATAGAATTTAATCATAATTGTGTGTGTGTGTGTGTGTGTGGAGATCACTTAAGTGATGTATGTACATGTAGATACGCTGTATACATCTAGGCAGTAGTCTACATATCTTAAACAATAGCAACAGCTGTTGCAATATGTTTCAGATCATCCAAATTGGCAGAAAGGGAAGGATGAACACTTTATTGACTTATCTCTATTACACCCCTCACCAGTCTGAAGCTGGTAAATGTGGGCTTTATGGTGCCCAAATCATGAACAACATGTGAGTGAGTAGCTGTTGTATAACCAATCCAGGACGATGAAATGTAACAAGATAACTATAAACTTGCCTCTAACAGTCACTATTTTTTTGTCACTTCAATTTATATTGCTATAATAAACTTGTAATGCTTGTTGAAAGAATGACCACTTAGGAAAAGCAGATACTGTAAGCCTGTGTACCAAATTAAGCAATACTTAGTAAACTAACTGTATTGGAGATACTTGTAGTATAATGGTTATCACTGTAGGAAGTGAACTTGGCTACCCAAGTTCAAATCCTGAATGAGGCTGTTTGCATTTCACATCACACTAATACCTTTGGGAAAGGCATAAATCCACCTATTCTCCCTTTAGCTATAGGTAAATAGTAGAGCAGACTGGGATTCTTAATTTTGGTATGGCAACAGGTCTAGGAAAAGGAAAAACAATTCAAAACCAGACCTAGAGAGGAATGGGCTCTGCCAGGTTATTTCTGCCAAAGACACACGATATGAGTAGTGTTCCCACAACCAAATCAGGGTATGAAATAAGTTAACTTTAAGTTAACTTAAAAAATTATTGATAAAACTGAGCATTGTTAAATGCTAAATAACATCCTAAATAGTTTTGGTCAAATCTTTTAAATTGTTTTTGTGATCACTATCTATATGAGTATTTCAGTTTTTTTTAAAAGATTATTGATTGACTAATTTTTATGGCATGTCAATCCATCTTGGGTTATGTCATGTTAGGGAATCGCATTCAAATTTACATTTTTCTTTGTTTCTTAAGTATTTTTTTGTACATGGTCCTATTCAATACAAATAATTTTTAAACAGATCTTTTTGACCAGTAGATGGGAACCTAACAAGTACTACCACTATGGGTCAGAGTAGACCTGGGAGTAATGACAATAAAAAGGGTACACCACATTTCCTAAATCTTCAGAAGTGAAGCCTCACTATTAGATGCAGTTTAGTGTCACACCCAGGCCATCCCATTTTGGGGTTGTTTCACCCCTCTGCAAGGGATACAGTCAGCATCTTTTAATCCCTGCTAAAAGGGTGTGTTTTGTCTATTTATTTATTTTAAAATTTAGCTGTGACTTAAAATGTGTTGAAAAAATATTCTTGTATACAAAAAAATAAAATAAAAAGCATGATTAGTTATACCAACTTAAATTAAGCCTGGGGTCATGGAAATTTCAAGTACTCTCTTGTAATTTTTGTTGGACTCAAAAAAAAAAAAAAGAAAAAAAAAAGAAAAGGTACTTGATGCTATCTTGCTTAACATTCAGCATTATAAGGTAAGGATCAAGGGTAAAGTGGAGCAATCCAGGGAATGGAGTAGCACCCTCCCCTACACCTTGGTGTGGCAGCTATTCAAAAGGGATCCTTCGGGTCACCCTTGACTAAGGTCACCAATTTTACCTACTTACTTACATGTATATGGATCACATAAAAAACACAGATCTTATAACACTGATCAAAATTCACAGTTTCTTAATACTTTGAGCCCTTTGATACACTGCATCTGAGCTTAAAAAAAAAAAAATAAATAAATCAAGCACCAAATATATTCAAATTTTGCTTCAAAGTGCAGCCATCTTTGTTTAAAGCTGTCCCATCATTCCATTAAAAGAAAGGTTGTGAATGGTCTTTTAGTATCTGATGTGATCTCCCTGAGCCTGATATATTGAGCTTATTGTATATAGTAAAATAGTTCTCTGCCTGAAATATTAGGCTTTCAGTGAATAGTAAAAGTGCTAAGTGTGAAATATTGGACTTATGATGTATAGTAAAACAGTGTTTGAGTATAAAAGGTTAAAGACTAAAGAAATTTTATTGATTTGATAGCATCAGAATCATAAAAAAATCATCTGATTAATGTGAAGCACTTACAAAAAAACCTTTTTTTCATATACCTTTGTAATAATAACATTTTGAAAAAACAAAAACAAAAAACAAATCAAGTCAAGTACTGAGTTAAATTTGACTTGAGTTATTGCATTTTATCCCATGAAATTCATATAGTCAATAAAAATAATACAAAAAAAATTGTTGATACACACCGGGCAAGATATAAAAAAATGTTATAATGGAAAAAGAAGAAAAAATAATCACCGGGTGGGGGGTCTGAGAAAAGATTAATTTTTGAAAATCATAAAAGGAAAATTTATCAGATGTGATTAACAATGCACTCTCAGATGTTTGTTTTATTTAATTACATCAGTGTTTGCCAACCTTTTCCCATGAATGCCCCCTCTGAGGATGAGGTGGTGATAGTAATATGGACCACCAGTAAAAACACTACTCTAACATCATTGTGGATAGATCAGCATCAGTTTCCTTGTTTGAGAGATGAAGATTACTGCAACACTTCTTAAATCTTATATTAATATTTTCACCAGTTGTTAGAGAGTTCTTTATCATTATTATAAAAAATTTATAGGCAGTATGAATGAATGTTGATCCTAATGTGTTTTATAATAGTTAGCTAAAAGATTGAACAGACTGCACAAGAGCCACAAAATACTTAAAAATTGACGGTGTTGCATCCTGCCTGTAGGTTGGGTAAATACAGACCACAAAACCATGATTAAAAGATGCTGTATATGGAATATAAAGCAGCCTTACTTACAATTGAATTAACTTATAACTAACTGATCAGAACCTAACCTGCTTTAGTTTCTTTTTTTAATGGCATATCAGCCCTTATGAATTATTTAATGCCAAATCCATCCTTGTAGAAGAACAGCAGTGGTACTATTTAACCCACAGCTGGGGAATAAGCAGGTTCTAACCTTTCTCAAGAGTAATAATCCAAAAGTGAACGTAATAGTACATTTTCAACAATGTTGTAGCTAAGAACATTAGCCACTACACCATGAGGACTTCCCACTGAACCTAACCTGGTTATTATTTGATAACTTTGTATTTTGAAGTAAGCTTTAATGAAAAGTTTTATTTAGGAATTTTAATTCAATTTTTAGCACCACTAAAACATATATTATGGCATAATTCTAGGATTTGTAATTGCTCAGTGTCAAATTTACCTAGAGAGAGAGAGATAGAGATAGAGAGGGGGGAATATTGCTGATTCATTTAAGGTTTGATAATATAAATGAGGTTGAATTCAGTTTAAAAATTTCATATTTACATGAACGGAGAATGAAGAATGGATCAAAGATACAAGAAGTGTCAGTTCTTAGGAGAATGAAGAAGCTACCTCACACCTTTTGTTGGTTATCATTTCTTGCTGGATCCATGGCCTCAGAAACTGAACTGAGAGAATCCAACAAGGAGATTCTAATGCTTCAGATGAGTTGTGTCTTTGTTTCTTCTACACCCATCTGACAATTAGCCATGATACAGCAGTCATCGGTGACTATGTTCCAATTTTTCAGATTAGTGTCCTCATCTTTGTATTTATTATATATAATAATATTTTGGTCAATGTACATTTCAGGCCTTTTCCTTTGTTTTGTGTATGAGGAAGGTAAGAGAGCATAATGGCAGAAATATTTTGAACAAAAAGAAAAAGAAAACAAAAATGTCAATCAATAAAAAAAAGAAAGAAACAAGCTGAGTAAACTTTCAAGATTATCTAAGAAAAAAAAGAAACTATGTCTTTGATATAAAAATATAATAATAGGTTTTTGGCGAACATAAATTTTTTCAGAAAACGTTTTTAAACTAGTAAAGAATATAAGCAAAATTTACTTTATGAAAACAAAACTTTATGAAAGAAAAATCTTCATTTATTGTAGAGTATCAATTTATAATTAGCTATTTATAGAACTGATGATATCATGAACAGGATACATATTTAGAATCATAGTATATTCTGGCAGAAAAAATACAATAATCACACATTCTGGTGGCAACTGCATTTGAATCCAAGATATGAAAGCAAGGTTTTGGCTTTTTTTGCCATGACTGCTATTCCACTAGTTTTGTGTTTAATGTTAAAAAGTATAACAATTCAAAGGTGACAAAAACATGACACTTGTCTTTGTAGTCTGAATAATAAAAGTCCTTAAATGGATTTTCCTGTTCCGGTGTATCACAGAGTGAAAATGAAAGAAAACAAAAAGATAGACAAACACTTGGATCTTGCCAGAGAGCTGAAAAAGCTGTGGAACATGATGGTGATACCAATTGTAATTGGTGTATTTGGAACAGTTCCCAAAGGCTTTGACAGGTGACTGGAGGAATTGGAAATCAGAAGAATCAAAACCATGACGACCACACCATTGTTAAGACCGGCTAGAATACTCAGTGGACTCCAGGAGACCTGCTGTCACTCATCTAAGCTTTGACGATATAAAAATAGGTTAAATTCAATTAGAAAATTAAGAATTTTAAATTTATGTGCTGATACAGTATGGCACTACACACCATCACCTTTTGGGTGCTTCAGGTAGTGTAATTGTTAGCAAGTTAAAAGTAGCAAAACTTTACAAGTGAGTTTGAGTCTCATTAGGGGCCCAATTAATATAGCCTTGTGCCACATCTAGTCAAAAAAGCTTACTACATCCCACCACCTTTCTTCAGAAGATTGACAGAAGGGTTTCTGTATACTTGATTTAAGCTAAGATTGATTTTCAAAATTGGTAACATTAAGGAATTTGTTAGACAGTGGTGAACATTAATTGCACAGATTCAACATAATACAATGAACATTTCAGATTAAAATTCAGCTAATAACTATGTCAGGCTATGGACTTCATGATCCATCCCTTTTATCTGCTAAATGAAAAAAAAAAGTACAGGCAATTCAATTGTAAAAACCAGTCATAAACTGTATGAATAACTCCATAAACTGTTTATCATTAAGTCATAAAGAGTAAAGATAAATCACATGACCAAAAGTACAAGCTTTTGATAGATTTAAAAAAATATCATTTCAACTGAACATGGCATTAAAAAAAAATCTAAGGCACAAAGATATGGTAATTAGTGTAAAATAGGGTTTGTTGTTCAGTAATTCAACTTTTAATATACATGATCAGTTTGAATTATAATATTAATAATAAACAAATACAGATATTAACTCACACACAACTATTTATGAAAAACATTTGTCACTCTTATAACATTTTCAGAAATATGCTATTATGCATGATTCCTTGTCAGAGATGTTCTTTTACAAAGCTTATTGAGTTTTGTTTCAAGGAAAGGAGCACACAAACTTTAATCAATTCATCATAATCAAAGATCAACCAGTCAAGGGTTATTTTATGCCTAGAGGTTAGAGAATCACATTCATTGTATATTATTTGTATAGTTGTTTCTAAGAGTTTGTTATTTTCAAATGACCCTCTTGAATACAAGTAATTTTTAAACAGATCAATTTGACCCATAGATAGGAACCTAACAGGTACTACTACTCAACATATTCCACCAAAATACAAAACCATGTTTTTATCACAGCATGGCAGCTTTTTGCATTAATCCTACTACCACTGTCACAGAATAGTTGTTACATTTGCGTATAGATTACATACATAGGGTGTCTCAAGATACATGGGAGCCATGTGACTGCTAATAACTCTACTAATAATGTGTTCTTTTATGTTTCAGATTTGAAAATAGTATAACTTTTAATCCTCAATCACAATGCCTTAGACAAGAGAGGAAAAATATCTTGTGGCACAACTTACTTAGAGACAAAATCATTCAAAACTGTCTCAAAATAGATACAACCCATTAATATGATAATGATTTATTACTGAGACAAGCAACACAAAAAAAACATTGCATGTCCACAAAGCTGATATAATAACAATTAACCCCCCCCCCAAAAAAAACCCCATTGATTTGATGTGTCTAGCTCAGAGGATGCATTTTTCACTGGACATGTTCCAAGTGACTGTAATCGTGCTTGTCTCAGTAATAAATCATTATCATATAAATGGGTTGCATCTATTTTGAGACAACCTGTACTAAATGTAACAACTATAATGGGATATAGGCAGTGATATCTATTGCAAGATTGAGACTTATTTTATTTATTTATAACTTTCATTCTTAAGATTCAAAACCCTGCCTCCTCCACAAAAAAAAACAAACAAAAAAAAAAACACCACACATCATCCAAACTTTCTGACTCAAATTAGTAAAATGAAAGAATTAATTTTCCTATTGTGCAGTCCTTCCAAAATGTTTCCATTTTTAATTAAAAATTATCAAGTGACTTCATGAGTCCAAGAAATGGTTTGATTACCTCTGATTCAACACTTAATCACATTAGAATTAGATGATTGATGTAGTATAACAAGGTACTTTATATATATATATATATATATATATATATATGAGAGAGAGAGATTAGGACAGTTTAAATTATCTATGATTAGTTACATAAGGACTTTTTATTTCCTCTTATGATAACTATCATTTTGATCTTCTTTCTCTTCATTATATATATTCCCTCTTTTCCAATTTCTCTTTCCTTCCAACTTCATATTTTTTTCTTTTTATTCGAGTAATGTCTCGTGTCATCATGATAGAATTTTTCGTTACAGAGTAATGAAATCTGGTTGCATAATACACACACTTTATAGTATCACTCATGAATACACCTTAACCAATTCTTTTAATAAAAAGTTAACTTTCTTCTAAACAAAAAAATACTAGGATTCTATTCCTGGTGGAACATTATACAGTCAAAATGGATATTATTAGGCATTATATATGACCAAACTCTACAGCATTACAACTCTGTAACCAAAAATGAATAAAAATGCATAATGTATATAATATGGGTGTGCTTATTTATAGTGTGCTACATATTCAAATCTTTTGTTATGGAGTTTGAATGCTGCATATATATATCATATTGTATTAATAAGGGTGCACAATTATAATGTTTATGTTTGAGGAAAATTAAATTGATGAGTAAAGTTTAAAATTCTGAAAAAGGCTGATTGTATTTCTCTTTCTACACATACTCATCTTCCCCCAGTTATAGATTAATATGAAGGCAAACTGAGCTCTTTAGCCTTGGTAGGGCGAAAGGTCTATGAGAAGGAAAATTCTGAATTCAAACTCTCTACCAACACATCATAGGTAAACATGGGGGTAAGGCCAATTACTCCCAATGATTTGAGTCATGTGATAGACAAGGGTGTTTTATAAAAAAACAAAAAACAAACAAGATTTTAGAAAATGAACAACACACACAACCATACACTAGTAGGAAGAATTGAATCGATTAAGAAGTTACTTCCATCATCATACCCTATACAATCTCTAACATGAATGAATATCAAAATCTACAGTGAACTTTATCATAATCACACAAGGGTCATTTTGAATAAACTAAAGTAAACTGGAGCTTTGAAATTTGTATTGATATTAGAAAGAAAGGATGAATATTTGGTTAGGGAGAGTATTATTAGTTACAGAGAGGGTAAAAAGTTTTGATTAAAAATTCAGCAGTATCAATCATGGGCATCTGCTGGTGGGTGGAAGTTAAGCAGGTCATCCTCCCTGGATCAATATGTCATTTGCACCCAACCTTTGAATCGGACCTCCTAACTGAGTGAGGAATAACCCAATGGGCAATACTTGCTTATAGTGGTGACTCTTTTGCCAAGGGCGGAATGCCTGTTATAGGAATCAACATTATCAACAGCAGCAGACACCCAAGCTGTCATTTACCTGAATGACAAGTCATTTCAGATGAAAAGTTCATCATCATAGAATTGAAAAAAAACAACATCACACCAACAATAGAAAAACAAGAAGATAATTGGATAAAACACTCAAAAACACAGGCACCATTTGGATTTTAATATGAAAATTACCCGGCCTTGAAATAAAACTTGGGGTCACAAACACTTAAATAAGCTAGCCAGTCATTTACAGCTAATTTGAAATTCACTCCTCCCTAATTTAATGAAAAACTCATTAGCCAGGTGTCTTCACTACAAATATATAAAAGCCAGTTGAAGACATTTGGATACCAGAAAACAATCTAAATAACAAAATATTCCTATTTGTCTAATTACTTTATATATATATATATATATATATATATATATATACACACCACCACCACCAAAACATTATGCATGGTAAAAGCAAAGAAAAATGAACTACTAAAGCTTCAATGAAAAAAATGAGGATTCTATAAACAAAATACAGAAACCATTAATTAAAATAACATTTTAGAATTTTAAAGCAAAAAAAATTACTTTTTAAGTGTACACTTAAAAAAATGTTCAGGAATACATAAAGTTAACTCTTCCTCAACTTCTATCAGTTGGGAGGGTAAAAATTATGAATTTACCAACCCATTAAACCAGATTTAATGCTATATATATATATATATATATATATATATATATATATATATACACACTCACACACACTGAGTATAAATACCTTAATTCAAATCAAAAACTTTAAATTCGATTATTAAAAAAATATTTCATATGCTATTTTAATTATGTTAGATTTAGCATAAGTTGGTGTAAGTAGGTGTATCATAGTTTAACAGACTAGAAGTATTGACTGAGGGAACAAACTTAGCTTAACTTGTAATTCAAGGATTATATTTTGGGGGAAATTAGCTATATTGTTTCATGGTTACTTAGGGTATATCCAAACTTCTATCAAGAGTGCCAAATTTATATTTCCATATAAGTATGAGGAAGATGGAAATATGGTGTATGGAAAGAAAATAAAGTGGAATTGCAAAAGGTTTGGAGGAAGAAAGAATCTAAAGGAGAATCAATGTTGGATCAATTATATACATGTGGAAAATGTTACTGCTCATATAGAAAAAGATGAAGAAAAAAAATAACTGCATAGATTTATGTAATTATCAAAAACAGCCCAGTTATTAGTTATAAAATAATTAAAGAACAAGAATGCATTCTTTGTCAATAATTTGTAATCTATTGTCTTTGTGTTGCTTTATATATGTATATACACACACACACACACACACACATACAATATTTGACCAAAAATAAAAAAAAAGTGAAAAAATTTAACCATTTTTTATTATTGTCACAAACTTTAATGAAACTTCAATGGCTTAGACATACATAGGAAATAATTATTTTTCTTGATTATTGTTGTTAAAATTCTCTTAGTTGCAATGAAAAGTCAGTTTTCTGAAATGATAATTCTCAGAAATACCAAAAATAGAAGATTTCTAAGAATTTTCTTTTCCTTGATTTGATATTCTAATCTGTAATTTTTCTTTTATTAATGACTATAAACAGCTGTCTGAGTTTCAAAAAGGTCAAATTATGGCACATAATTATTCAATTTGTGATATCGCAAAGAAATTGTATCATCATCATTCATTAATTGACACTTTTCTCAAAAATTGTCAGGCAGTAATTTATGCTAATGGATAAACTACCAAATATTAAATGGTCATAAATTGTCCAAAGTTGTCAAAAAATATTTTGTCAACTGTTTTTTTTGTTCAATAATGTGTGTATATATATATATACACACACACACACACACACACACATTATATATCTCTCTCTCTCTCTCTATATATATATATATATATATAAAAACACATTTCATTAAAAATAAATACAGCCTTTTAATGTTATCAAGAATAAATGTAAATTTAAGTGTCAAGAAGTATCTTTTTGTAGTTTTGTTTTAATATATACTGAAAATATCTTTTAAAATTCTTTTATTGTCTCATATATTGGTAGATGTATTTGTTTATAAGGTGACAAGAATTTAGTCTTATTTGGTACATCATTATTTTTATGGTTTATTTATCATTTTTTCTTTATGTTTTAACATTTTTCATTCACAAAATTTTTATTGTAAAGAATATATTCTTGCCCATATCACCCAAAATATGGCATATTGGAAAGAGTATTTAGAGAAAAAAAGTATTCATGATTATATCTGGGAATGGTTCATGATACCAAATCTAAAATTAAGGTATTGTACAATCTTTAAAAAATGGTTAGAAATAACAACAGACAGGATAATGTGGAATTGTGTCAATTTCATATTTTCTTTGTTACAAAAAATGTTATATGAGGGTTATTCAATAAATAAGGGGAAGTTTTTTAAAAAAGCAAAATAAATTTTTTTCAGAATCTTTTTTCAATAGATGTAAACTCCGCATTGTCTGTAATTGATTTATAACAAAAACTATTTCAATCTCACAAAAAAAATTTTTGAGACTATTAAACATGGCGAAAAATCAAACAGAATACTCCAGGCTTGAACAGAGGTCAGTCATCAAATTTTGGGTGGTTGGTAAGTGCAAACCATGAGAAATTTACAGAAGAATATGTGATGTGTATGGATAAGCATGCTATAGACAAAAAGACAGTCCATGGAGTGGAAACACATTGACACTCTAGTAAAGTTCAGGGTGCAGCAATCAGTAAAGAAGGTCATACTGAAAGTCTTCTGGGACATAAAAAGTCCCATCACTATTGATTTCTTTGAAAAAGGTACAACTCTAAACAGTTTTCCCTATTGCCAACTCCTTTGGCAATATTTCACCTTATATATTGAATAACCCTCATAATTTTTTCCTAAAATTCTTTACATCTTTTAATGGTAGAGTAGACAATAAATATCAAACTCATTTGATATACACAAAAGTGTGGGTTTTTTTTCTCCTGACAATCTCAGGTGTTTAAGATTTGGCAATGTAATATCAGTGAAGGAAGAGTTAGTATTAATAAACAATGTACTTCTAGATGGTACAAACTAAAACTTGAAGCAATGAAATATAAATGCTATTCCACAAATTCATACTGAAAATCAACTCACATTTAGTACATTGTTTCTCAAGTTTTTTGGAAACCTATAAAATAAAATAAAAATTCAATAAAAAAGATCATTTCATTCTTGGTTGAGCCAAGAATATTTCAGTATCCCTTCTTATTACATATATTTTATAATTAAGTTCTAAGATACATTTGACTTGAAAAGTAAATGGTGCCTGCCAACATTAATGATAGTCATGTAAGTGCTCATCTAATACAAAACGGTTAAGAACTCCTGTTTCAGGATATTTCATTTTCTATTTCATGCTTCTTGATAAGCCAATGCAATAGAAATTTGGTTAGAAGGGTAATACAAAATATTGACTAATAAACAAGTATAAAAAGTATATTTTATAATATCAAAGTTACATATAACAAAAATAAAGAGCAAAAGAAAAGATAAATCTCTAAACAGATTTAATTAACAGGAATTATGTTGAGTTGAAAATGAGAAAAAATTTGTAGATGCTAATTCAGGTGTGAGGAACCTGAAAACATAAGGCCACCATGTAACTTAAATGATTAGATGTGGCCATGACCATTCATGGTCTTGTTGAAAGAACAATTAAAATTTTTAATCCCCACTTTCAAAACCTGATATCTTAATGCTTTCTTACAAAAAGCAAATCTAAAAAGTCATTATAAGGTTAGTAAAATGTTTAATTAGTTTTTAGTAGTATACATTATTTTAAATTTGAATTAAGTTATTAATTTAAAGTTAAAAATTTAGATTTTGTTGTAAACCTAATAAAATTGGTATTGACTGGGGCCATATTAGTAGACAGTAAATTAAACAGCCTTTAAACATAAACTGTGTTTAAATCTAATGAAAAGGATTGTTAAAAAAAAAAATTTTAAACAATTTTTTATAATCTTTTTGCATAAACTGACCAGGTGACTTTGATGTTATTTTAATTTCTTATGTTAAAATAAAATAAAATCTATATAAATAAATGGGAAGAGTTTGTCTGTTCTTTATAAACAGCTAAATGGTTTGATGTAGAGCAATAAAATTTGGTATATATAATTATTGGACCCACAGGAAGGTTTTAATATAATTTTTCTTTTATTTCTCATGGAAAAAGTGGGATTTTATTGAGAGGGAGACTAACAATAAACAATAATCATGGAGAAGTTATTGGACCCAGGGGGAGTTTTCAGTATAAAAAAATCTATTGTTCCTTATGGGGAAGGCTCTCATCAAGAGGGGTTCTCTAACAATGAACAATAATGAATGGGAAACCATATTGCTGCAAGACATAACTAATTACACAGAACAATTTCCCAACTTCAACAAAAATAATAAATTGTCTTACTATAATGATTATTCACAGCTAATTAATCTTTATTAATCAGGTTTATTTGTAGCATTATTGCTTAGTTAGGACAAACAATCCAGACAAAAATCCAAATGGTTAAATTGATAAATCTCTAAAGTGTCACTTAAAATATTTCTCTACAAAAGCGTGAAATCTTTCACAGAACAATATTGACTTCATAGAATAATTAAAAAATAACTAGTAAGTCTCTTTTCTATTATTTGGACTTATCTTTTACAGTAACAATGTTTTTTGAAGGTGTAAATTTTGACTTGTAAAATAATCAACTGTGATCCAAGTCTTGACTTCTTAGATAAGGTAGATAAGTACTTCAGCTAGTATCTATAATGAGAATCTATATATAAAAAAAAATATAAATAAATAAATAAAAAACAAAGATACAGAAAAAATTTCAAACAAAAATATAAAAAATACAAATAAAAAAAAATGAAAACTTAGAAATTTCCAGTAACAGAAAATGAAAAAAAAAAAGGAATGTATAATGAAAACAGAAAAACATGGATATACATAATTTTAAAAATTTCTTTCTTAGGAAAAAATCTTTAAAAAAAATTTCTACATGTTTAAAATGTAAAAAAATTCTTTATATTTCTTGTAAAAAATTTATATTATCAATTTAAAAAAACCCCAGTACTTATTAAAATAAAATTGCTATTCAGGAATATAAAGAAATTTACACAGAGTGAATTGCCATAAAACATTACATACAATATGGAAACCTGCCCTAATTTTAAATTTAACAAATCAAAACAGTACTCGACTTGCCTATAAGATAATTAAGTTATAGCTTAGAACCACATGCTCTTGGAGTGTCACTTTTTAAAAAATATATTTCTATTTTACCATTAGTTTTTATTCTTTAACACTAATTCATAAAAAAAATTACAGATTTATATATAAGACACTCACCTACTATAAATGCAATCTACTTTGACCTTTAAAAAATAAACTGTTTTTATTTCATTTTGCAATGTTTTTCTTTTGGTTTCATTTAAATCTAAAAATAGGTTTTCATGTTGTACACAATTTCATGTTATGTCATACTTTGTTGTATATATTTCTTTGCATTCCAGGACAGACACAAATTCTTAAGTACTAAAGTAAAAACCAGGATCATGTTTATCATAACACAAACGTATTCAGGCCAGAATAGAGTGAAGGGCTTGTTGACATAGGTTTGATTGTGAGGGGCCTGTTCTCCCAAGTAGAGGCAAAGTGATACCTTTTAGTATAAAAGCTTGACATTGTTACTTGTAAGTACATCATATATGCTACATGTATATAACTATACATAAATCATATGTATAAAGCACTGATTATAAAAATACTTAATGGCCATTTTGTAATAGGGCCTACATTTCTAATCTAGCCTGGGCCTCTAACTAGCTTTACATGGGCCTGAACATACTCTTGTCAAAAGAAAGAAAAAATGTTTTTCTTTTTGTAATGCTAGTGACCCGAAGAAAGATTTTTGATTGGTTAGTTTATATTCCCATTTTTGATTGGCTACTTTTTAATTCATTTTTCTCATCCACTTGCTTGATTCTTTTTTTCTTAATAAATGAATGAATACCACGGATGTGCTTAGACAATGTTGATGAATGGGTGAAAGATTTGAAGCAAAGTTTACACTCAAAAGGCCTTTCTCCAGTGTGTGTTCTCAAGTGTGAGTGAAGGTTTGATGAGACAGAGAAACTCTTGAAACATATATTGCACTTGAACGGTTTTTCACCTGAATGATTGCGTAAATGTAGAGACAAGTTTGAGGCCTGTGCAAATCGTTTATTACACATGTAACACACGAAAGGTTTTTCTCCAGTATGGGTGCGGATGTGACGGGTCAGAGTTGAAGACAGGGCAAAGTTTCGATTACATATTCCACATTTAAATGGCTTTTCCCCAGTGTGGACTCTTCCATGTTTCCAGAGAGTAGATGAATGAGAAAAGGCCTTTTCACAAAGTTTACACTTGAATGGTCGCTCTCCTGAGTGGACTCTCATGTGAGCTGTGAGGTTGGCAGCAGCTGAGAAACGTTTCTCACAGTAATCACATGAATAAGGCCGAACACTGGAGTGGGTCCTAGTATGCTTCCATAGTGTGGATGAATGGGAGAAGGCCTTTGGGCAGATTTGACACTGAAAGGGCTTTTCTCCTGAATGGATCCTCAAGTGTTGCGACAGAGTTGACGAATGGGAAAAGCGCTTGCTACAAACAGAGCAAGCATGTGGTCGTTCACCAGAGTGGGTTTTCAGGTGTGATGTCAGATTGGATGGAGCAGTGAAGCCCTTTCCACACACTTTACAAGTATAGGGTCTTGCACCACCAGAATGAACTGAACGTACATGCTTTGATAGAGTAGATGAATGTGCGAATGCTTTGAGACAAACACGGCATGAAAATGGCCGTTCTCCTGAGTGAACACGTGAATGGACATGAAGATTAGCTGTAGTTGAAAAACATTTTGCACAAGTAGGACACTTGTATGGCTTGAGGCCTGAGTGACACTTGATATGGCGGGAAAGGCTGGATGAGTGAGCAAATGACTTGTTGCATGTACTGCAGATGAATGGCTTCTGCCCGGAATGATGCCTGACAGAGTCGGACTGACTGACATCCTCACTATTATGGTTGTAACCGGGTTTCTTTTTTGGAGTATGGCTCTCTAAATGCTTTAGCAAATCAGTTGCATGTGTGTATGATTTGCTGCAGACCTCACATGAATAGGGTCTGTCTGTTGAATGGATCCGTTTATGACGGTAAAGGCTTGAAGAGTGAGAGAAAGATTTGCCACAAGTGGTGCACACATATGGCTTCTGAACTTGTGGTGCATTGTCTGAATCCATTGATGAAGATACTTGGATCTCTTGGATCATTGCAACCTGAAAGATAATAAGATATATTCCTATTAAATCCAACATTGTTTTTATAAGATGAGCTGAAAATTCACTTAGCAGATAGGATTTCAAGTTATATTAACTGAGCATAATTTATCCACAACACTTCTTATTGAAACAGTAAACACAAGTATAACAATGCTGTAGAGTTTGGTAATAAATAATGCCTAATAATATCAGGTTTGTTTGCATAATGTTTTGTTAGAAATAATAAAATCCTGTTATCTTTCATTTAAGAGAAAATTAACTTTTCATAAAAATTGTTAGGGCTGTATTTATTTTTTGTCTGAATTTCTGAGACGAAGTTTGATGATTTTTTTCATTCAGGGATTTGAGACTATTGTCTTCCACTTTATTGTTATATTCACCATGTTTCAGTTGATATGTCCTTCAGCCTTTTTTGGGTATTTCTTGTTGAACTCGGGAGCCTACACAGAACTTTGAACCACATCCTTTATTTAATCCACGGGGTCACTTGCTCTGATTCTGTTAACCATAACCGGGTACAAGTGCTAAATATTCCTATATTGTTACTCACCTGCAGTCAGGATTGAACCAGCAACCTTCAGATGATTGTCACTTAGAAGCTTAGGGAACCAACGCCTATAACTGTTATGCTATGTTTCCTGCTGACACTGAACAGGCTTTTCTCCTGAATAGATTCTCCAGCAGGACACATAACAACGATTATAGGTGTTGGTTTCCTAAGCTTTTAAGTGACAATCATCTGGAGGTTGCAGGTTCAATCCTGACTGCAGGTGAGTAACAATATAGGAATACTTAGCACTCGTACCCAGTTATGATTACAAGAATCCGAGCATGTTATCCCCCGTGGATTAAATAGAGGACATGGTTTGAAGTTCTGTGTAGGCTTTCAAGTTCGACAAGAAACACCTGAAGAAGGCTGGTGGACATATAGGCCAAAACATTGTGAATATAACAATAAAGATGGCGACAATAGTCCGAAAACCCTGAATGACTGTACTTATTTATCAGAGATGAAGTATTGTCAATGATTGTTATCATTAGTTTTGACTGGTATCTTGTTTCATTTTTTAATCTGTTGTAGAAGGCGGATGATAGAGATATAGCAATCAATCACATAAGTGAATACACCCAACTTAGTTGTAGAAAGATGATCCAAGTAAATTGCAATAAAAAAGCAATTAGAAGACAAAAATATTAATCAATGATGATTATGTCATAAGGATTAAATTATATCAAAGCAAAAATTGATAACACACAGGAGAATGGCAAGCAGAAGCTGTTCTTGAAAAGGAAATGCATAAAATTCTCTGGGACTCTAAGATACATAACAAACAGAAAAGAGACTTGATAAGGTAAGAGGAAGAATTGAAACCATCTAGACCACAGCACTACTAAAATTGGTTAGGATACTTTGAAGAGTCTCAGAGATCTGTTACTCAGACTCAAGTGAAAAACTTTTAAGGAGAAAAAGTAATGATGATGAGAGTCAAAATTTATTAATGTTAAATCTTCATCTTAAAAACTGACAGTTCAGGACTATTTCCAAAACATGTTTGGTAATGTCTGGTCTGAACCTCCAGCAGATTAATTTACTAATGTAGCATATTTTTGTCAGATTTCTACCTCAAATTAGGTGCTGTGTTGTCTGGTTTTTATCATCAAAATCGTTAAGTTTTTAACAATGGTTGGATGAAAATAATCTAGCATGGACTCACATTGATCAATTGATTTTCATGGCATGTCAAACCATCTAGAGTTATTTTATACCTAGTGTTTAGGAAATAGTGTTCCTCATATGTTTATATTTACATTTTTGTGTAGTTATTTAAAAAAAATTTTTGCATGTGGTACAATCAATTATAAATGATTTCTAAACAAATGTATTTGACCCATATTTGGGACTTTAACAGATACTACTAGACCATGTCAGAGTGGACCTGTGAGGAATAACAGTGAAGGAATGATTTCACACTCCCAAAACTCCAGCATTGGAGCCTCACCACTGGATCCATAGATAGGATCCTAACAGCTATTAACACTCTGGGTCAGTGTAGACCTAGGAGTAATGGCAATAAATGTGTACTCCTGTGGTGTAATGGTTATCGTCGTAGAAAATGGACACGGCAACACAAGTTCAAATCGTGGACGAGACTGATTGCATTTCACATAGCACTAATACCCTTGGGAAAGGTATGAATCCATTTATTCTCCCTCCAGCTATGGGTAATTAGTAGGGCAGACTAGGTTCTTCAGCCTTGGTGAGGCAACTAGTCTAGAAGGAAAACTCTGAATTCAAACCTGTTAAACTCCGCTTAAAAATTGACCTTGTGTCATATCCTGCCCGAGCGGAGGGGTTGGTAAATATGATAAATGGGTACTCCATACTCCCTAGATCACCAGAACTGAAACTTTAACATCAGATACTATTTAGTGTCATATCCAAGACACTCCTTTTTGGTGGGGGTATTACCTCTCTGCAAGGGATAAAGTCAGTGTATTCTAAGCCCAGCAAACAGGGCTAATGAACTCAGAATCCAGAAGATACAAGATGTTCAATGTTCAAAAAAGAAAAACATAAAAAAGACAATTTCATAAAGCTGCTACAGTTTTTACAATCTCTTCTTGAGACACAAACTTTATATCAAGTGAAATTCATTGAGCTGTAGTAAAAGCTAACAAGCTAAGTATTAAAAGGATTTAGAACAGCCAATAAAAAAATGCTTTGCACAAGATTACTAACGAGTCCATAGGAAATAACAGATGAAAAAATTAAGCTCCAAAGGACAAAAATTTTATTTATAATCCATGACACCATTGAGACCATTTTTTAAAAAAACAATGCTTTAATGTTATTGTGAGATAAATAAAGTTTTGATAAGTAGAATAAACTATAGTTTTATTTTTATGTGCAAAAGAAAGATTTTAATTTCAGAGATATAATGGGTTTAAACTAGCAATAAAAACCTACTGAGTAAAACACAAAATAGGCCTCAATGGTGTTGAGGTCTGTTGAAAATATTGATTTTAAAATTGAATTATATATATATATATATATATATATATATATATATATATAAGTGATAAGAATAGTAGAAATAACATTTCTTTGGAATTACTTATTTTTTAATCAATCCCAATTAGGTCATCATTAGTGGTGGGAAAGTATTTTTCAAAGAGTTTTAGTCTTGGTATACCAGTAAAAAGAGACATGTAAAATGAAGATTATTTTTTAGTCTTCAACTGTTTTGAGCTGACTCTTTGATGCTTGGAGCCACATGTGGGAGGCACTCCCCGAGGTAAGGTATGTGGTAGATTATTTCAGTCAAGTTCTGTTTTAATTTTAACATAAATGTTTGCTTATTGAGATATTTATATGACACTTCATCTGTCTATCTAGAGTAGTTATTTGAGGATGGTTTAATTTGATTTTAAAAGCATTTGAGGGACAGACCTATATATATATATATATATATATATATATATATAGATACACACACACACTCAAAGATGAAGAGAGAGAGAGAAGCATTAGAGTATCATTGGCCTGGTTCTTAAAACTTAAGGAAAATAGATTAGTAGCCAAATTTTAATACATTAATGACAATAACAAAGAATTCCATATTAGGAAGCAATTTATGTTATAATGATCGGATTTTTATATTTTAGTTTGTTTAACCCTTGTTGGGTTATTTTATGCATATGTATCTATGTATAGCAATTATATGGTTTGGTTTTATGGCATATCAACCATTGTAGGTTATTTAATGCCAAATCAATTTTTATACATATAAATAGTTCTATTTCAAACAATTCAATTTAGTATCAGTGTAGTTTTTTGTTTACACTCAGTTAAATGTCAAAACAGTTCTATTTCAAGCAATTCAGTTTAGCATGCAAGAACAGTTTCATTTCAAACAATTCAGTTTTGCATAAGTACGCACTTTAGTTCTATTTGACCCATAAATAGGACCATATCAGGTGTTATCACTCTGGGCCAGAGTGAACCTGGGAGCAATAGCAATGAAGGGGTACTCTGCATTCCCCAAAGCTCCAGCATTACTAGAACTTCAACCTCAGATTGTTTAGTGTCATATATGATACTTGATGGGTGGGGGAGTCTCACCCCTATGCAGAGATGCAGTTGGTGTATTCTACTGCCCCAGCAGACTGGCCAAGCAATTATATGGTTTCAAGTAACTATTCCTCTTTAATTATAATAATCATTTGCTTGCAAACAGTTATAATGTTTCAAATATTCATATATATAATACTTATAATTTTCAAACAGATCTACAGATGTTTTCTTAACAGATACTATAAATCAGAGTGGACCTGGGAATAATGATAATGAAGGGTGGGGGGTCCAGAACTCGAGCCTCAATGCAGAATGCAATTTAATGTGATACCCTGGACACCCTTTCTTTGTGGTGCTGTTTGTTCCTTTGTAGGGGATGCAATTAGCATAATGTAGACCCCATTGACAGGACATTATTTTTAAATGTATATCGCTGAAACTTTGTAAAAATGGTTGTGAGATTTTTGGTCGAAAAATAGTTTTAAAATGATCTCAGATAATATAGCAATTTCTAATCAAATTAGGAACTTGATAATTTGGGACTGTATTTTGACTGGGTAAGTTTTAATGGCACATCAAACCATCTAGGGTTATTTTATGCCAAGAGGAAACATGTGCATAATTACATTTTTTGTGCAGTTTCTTAAGAGTTTTTTTTTTAATATGATCCTATTGAATACAAATAATTTTTAAACAGATCTATTTGACCTCTAGATGGGGCTCGAACAAGGACTAGCACTCTGGGTAAGAGTGGTTCTACGAGTAGTGGTAATGAAAGGCTACATGACACTCTTCAGAGTTCTAGAATATAGAACCACACCATCAGATGAAGTTTAGTGTCATGCCCAGGATATCCATTTTTGAGGTGGAGGTCTTACCCCACTACAGTGGATACAGTCAGTGTAAGATGTAGGGTCTGTGATTTGTACCCACTCTTATGATACTTTTTCTATGAATTATTAAATGCTAATTAGTTGGCAAATCAATCTTCGTAGGTTATTCTATGCCAAATTCACCCTTCTAGAAGAACAGTAGTGGTACTATTTAACCCATAGCTGGGAGGAGATGGGGGATTCATACCTTTCCCGAGGGTATTTGTCTGAAAGTGAATGTAATAGCGCGACTGGAGTTTGAACTTGCTTACTGTAATTCTGTAGTCTAGTTTTTTAACTATTACACCATGAGGACATTCCCTGCTAATTAGTGTACTTTCTCTTATCTATTTGGAATTAATTACTGTAAATTTTATAAGTATGATGTGACTTGATAAAAGGTAGTCTTTAAGCAAGTGTCCAAGGTTTGGTTTGGTTTCTCCATTTAATGACATCTCAACCTTCATGGGTTATTTAATGCCAAAGCTATTTTTATAGAAGAACAGTGGTGGTACTATTTAACCCTTAGTTGTTGGGATATGGAGGTTCATACCTTTCCCATAATAGTGTGATTGGATTTTGAAGTCACTTGCAAGTGTCCTAATAAATTATAGAAATGAAAGATACTAACCAAGTTGATGTGGAAATAGTGTCAAGCATCAAATAATCAGTGTTTCTTTTTTACAGGTTCAGGTAAAGAACCTTTTCCTTTTTAACATCACTATTCACCAGGAAACAGGAGAATCTTTTAATCCAAACAAATCAATCAAAGAAAAAAAAAGAATGTTATAAAAATTGTAAATTCATTATTCTAAAAACAAAAAAATAAAATCAAAAAATTTATTAGCATTTTAAAAGAAAAAAAAATTATTTTCCTGAATTTTTTTTCCCAGGTTATAGGTTGGTTGGCTTTTATGGTATATCAACTCTTGAAGGTTATTTAATGCCAAATCCTGTGTGTATATATACATATATAAAGGCATAATTTGTAGTTAAAATTTTAAAATGAGCCAGAGCTAATTTGTTTGCACAGTTAAATGGTTTCAAGTATTGCTATCTAACAAATAAATCTATTTATACTTAATCACTTGTTCACATACAGTTAAATGGTTTCAAGTATTGCTATATAATGCTAACAATTTAATTTAAATCAATCACTTGTTTGCATAGAGTTAAATGGTTATACATATATTCATGATTTCTAAGTGAATAGTTTGGAGGTAATTTTATTTTTAAATGAGAGCTAATTTGTTAGCACACAAATGGTTTCAAGTATTGCTATCTAACACTAATAATTCTATTCAACATGATTCATTCATTTGCATATAGTTATATGGTTCCAAGTATTGCTATGTAATACCAATAATCCATTTTTTTCACACAGTTAAACGGTTTCAACCATTCCTATCTAATATACAATTCAATTTAGCATTAATCATTTGTTTGCACACAATTAAATGACTTCAACTACTGCTGTCTAATACCAATAGTTTTATTTTCACTCAGTTAAATGGTTTCAAGTATTGCTATGTAACACTAACAATTCAATCTTCCATCAATCATTTGTTTGCCCACAGTTAAACAGTTCTATTTCAAACAATTCAGTTTAGATTAGTATGCAGTTTAATTCTATTTAATCCATAGATAGGGCCCTATCAGGTGCTACCATTCCAGGCCAGAGTGGACCTGGGAGTAATGGCAATGAAGGGGTGCTCCACATTCCCCAAAGCCCCAGCATTATTGGAACCTCATCAGCAGATTGTTTAGTGTCATATCCAGGACACTCGTTGGGAGGGTCTTACCACACTGCAGAGGTGCAGTTGGTGTATTTTACAGCCCAAGCCAACTGGGCAATACATGGAGTTAATGGCAAAACAGGTTTTATTTCAGATAGTTCAGTTTAGCATAAGTACACAATTTAGGTCAAAACAGTTCTATTTCAAGCAATTCAGTTCAGCATAAGTACACATTTTAAATACCAAAACCAGTAAACTTAAACCATGGTTTAGTTCTATTTAACTCAGAGATAGGACCCTTGTCAGGTACTACCACTCCAAGCCAGAGTGGACCAGGGAACGATGGTAATGAAGGGGTACTCCGCATTCCCCAAAGCTCCAGCATTACTGGAGCCTCACCATCAGATTGATTTGTGTCATATCCAGGTCACTCATTGAGGGGGGGTACCCCTCTGCAGAGAAGCAATCAGTGTATTCTATAGCCCCAGCTGACTGGGCAACATTCAAGAGTAGTTTTCCATAGTTTTGTTAAAAGACTTAGACTTTAGAACCTGAATTGATGAGGGTGTCCCAGTCTTGAGTTGTGGAGGTGTGCAGGTGTTTAAAAAAAACTAATATGGAAATGGCTAATAATACTTAATGTTATCATAACAAGAGATTTTTTTATCATGCTGTATGTCAGACTTGGTTGTGCAACAAATATAAGTACACAAATGTGCACAAGACAAAACGGTTATCATTGCAGGAAACTTGGGAAGCCAGATTTAAATTCTGCACAAAGCAGTTAGCATTTCATTTTGTACTAATGTCCTAGATTGATTGACAGATTGATTCGAATGGCATCTCAATTTGTTGAGATTTATCATTTATTTCTAGAAGTAAAGGAACCTTGTTCATTTTTACATTTTTTGTGAAACAGATCCATTTGACCTATATATGGGACCCTAATAGGTACTACCACTCCAGGTCAGAGTGGAACTGAGAGTAATGGCAATGAAGAGTACTCCATATTTCTCAGATCTCCAGAACTAGAGCCTCACCATCAGATGTAGTTTAGTGTCTTACCCAAGATACCCCTTTTTTTGTTGTGGAGAGTTACCATCCCTCAGCAGAGAAAACCGCATATTCTAATACCCAAGAGAAAGGCATTAATTCAAAGTGATAAATAATAAGGCTGAACACTGGTAAAGAGGAACAGATACTGTACTTAGATCCCAACCAAAGGCTGGGCAGTTACTCTGATCCTTTGCAGGATACACAAATACTATACTCTCATCCTAGCAAAATATATGAATAAACAAAAACAAAAGAAGGTCACATTGTTCATTATACAAAAAGATGAAATAATGAATCAGAAATGTTGTAAGGTTGGTTGGTTGTTTTGTTTTAAAGCATATGAACCCTTTTTGAGACATTTAACACCAATTTAAATTTCAAACAATTCAGTTTAGCATAAGTACACAGTTTAGTTCTATTTAAAACAGTTCTATTTCAAACAATTCAGTTTAGCATAAGCACATAGTTTAGTCCTATTTTACCCATCGATAGGATCCTATCAGGTACAACCACTCTGGGCCAGAGTGGACCTGGGAGTGATGACAATAAAGGAGTACTCTGCATTCCCCAAAGCTCCAGTATTACTGAAACTTCACCATCAGATTGTTTAGTGTCATATCCAAAATACTTGTGGGAGGGGTCTTACCCCTTTGCAGAGATGCAGTCAACATATTGTACAGGCCCAGCTGACTGGGCTAAAAAATGGATAGAAATATTTGAAAGTATATAAATGTATACAAATTGTTTGATTATAATGGCATGTTAACCTGTGTTATGTTATGCCTAGAGTCTAAGAAATTGCATTCTTTGTATCTTCATACTTAAATTTTTGTCCAGTTGTTTCTTGAGAATTGTTTTGTTTTGCACATAGAACTATTGAATATAAATAATATTTAAGTAGATCTATTTGATTTATAGATAGGACCCTCACAGGTAGCACCACTCAGAGACAGAGTGAACCTGGGAGTAATGATAATAGAGGAGTACTCCACATGCTTCAAATCTCCAGTTTACGTTAGGTTATTTGGTTTAATAGCACATCAACCCTTATTTAACACCAAATCCTGTTCATATATATTAAATAGAGAGAGAGAGAAAAATTGAAAAACAAAGTTATCCTAAGTAAAGAATTTAATATGAAAGAAAGTCAATGTTATAACGTTTCGGTTTTAATAAACCATCATCAAGACTTAGAAAAAATGTTATTGAGTGGCATTACATCACCGATAGATAACATTTTTCTAAGTCCTGATGATAGTTCATTAAAACCGAAACGTTTTAGCCTTGACTTTCTTTCATATTAAATTCTTTACTTTGAATTACTTCCTTTTTCAATTTTTCTCCATATTGTTGGATTCTTTTCTATTATATATATATATATATATATATATATATATATATGTGTGTGTGTGTGATTTTATAAGCAAAATGTTTGTAGGTAATTACTTTTAAATGAGCCAGAGCTTATGCATTTTCACACCATTAAATGTTTTCAAATATTGCTTACACTAATAATTTTATTTACTTACAGTTAAATGGTCTCAAGTACTGCAATCTATCACTGATAATTCAATTTGATATTAATAATTTGTTTGCACACAGTTAAATGGTTCCATGTATTGCTCTTTATTGTTTGCACAGTTAAATGTTTTCAAGTATTGCAATTGAATGCTAATAATTCTATTTAATGATAATAATCCCTAGTAAAAGATTGAACAGTTCTATTTGACCTCTAGATGTGGAACCCTAACAGGTATTACCACTCTGGGTCAGAGTGGACCAGAGAGTAATGATAATGAAGGTGTACTCCACATTCTTCAAACTACAACATGGGAACTTTACCATCTGATGCAGTTTTATGTCATACTCAGGACACCTCATTTTTGTGGAGGGGTCTTCCCTCTTCTGCAGGGAATATGGTCAGCATATTCTAAGCCCCACCAATATGGTTTCTGATTAATTAAACTGTGAAATTTCCATAGATCCAACTAGCAATAAATTTAACTAATTCTTAACCTTGGTATGAATCACATCTACATGTGGCCAAAGACATAAAAAAAGTAGGCTGCTCAGCTTTAGGGGGTTGTTCACAGAGGTTGCACCCTCCTATTACACTTACAATGGGTAGGGCCAATCACCTTAAAACAGAGATTGCTGACATAACAAAATTTTTGTCCTTAACCTTACACCTACTTGTGAAGGTTCCCCATCGAAACTTTACTTACCCTCGAGGAGAGACAGATAAATGCTCTTCTCTGTTCAAACAAGTTTTTTTTTTTATTTGCTTATCTATAGAACCGGTAGTAATTTAAGTTCATTTAGTACAGTATTTACTGTTTATATAAATATACATAACAGTCGGCTTCTCGGATAAAAAAAATAATGTTGACCCCAAAATTGATAAATAGCATTTATTTCACCATGTGGAAAATGTTGGACATAAGCATCTAAACATTATTTTCAGTTATGAGGAATGTTTCATATACACATACAATGAAGGTATGCAAAGTGTAACAGTTATAGTAGTGGGAAATAGAATCAGAGACCCAAGTTCAAATCACAGAAGAGACTGTTCGCATTTCATTTGAGAAAGACACGAATCCATCCGTTTGCCACCTACCAAGCTATGGTTAAATAATAGGGCAGACCGGTTCTTGAGCTTTGGTTAGGCAACTTGTCTAGGAGAAGGAAAACACTGAATTAAAACCAGTCCCACTCTGCATCCTACTTATGGTAGAGGGGTTGGGTAAATACATATATACACACAATAGATACACATTTTTACATATGACGAATAATTCTTGTCAGAAACATTTAAACTGATAGAAAGGTTCTTGTCCAGAATAGCCCACCCATTGAAATACCAGTTATTTCTGCAGTAGCGTACAAGAAATTACATAGAATGTAATGCTTACAGTCACCATCATAAGTATCTCTCAGCCATTTGCTTATATTTTTTTTATTGAACAGATTGATTGATTTTAACGGCATGTCAACTCGTCTAGGGTTATGTTATGCCTAGAGGTTAGGAACAGTATTGTTATTTACATTTTTGTGTAGTTGTTTCTCAAAAAAAATCTTTTTTGCACATGGTCTTATCAAATACAAATATTTATTAAACAGATCTATTTGATTCATAGATAAGACTGGGTTAGAGCGGTCCTGGGAATAATAGTAATAAAGGCGTAATTCACACTCACTATCAGATGCCTTTGGCATACCCAGGTCAACCCTTTTTTGGGAGGGAATGGATGTTAGCCCACTGCAGGGGATGCAGTCAGCATATTGTAAGCTTAGATGACAGGATGGTTTATTGAACAGTTAAATCCCAAAATTACGTCTTCAACTAGCTACAATTCCGTCATATTTCTTTAATCTGTTCCTCTCCAACCATTAAAGTGTTGAAGTATGATTGCGGGTGGACTTATAATTTTAGGACTTAACTGTTCAGTAAAAAATTAATAGAATAAAAAAATAAGCAAATGACAAATTTACTCATATCTTGGTTTGGCTTAGTTTAATGGCATATCAATCTTCGTAGGTTATTTTAGGCCAAAGCCACCTTTGTTGAACAGTAATGATATTATTTTACTCATAGCTGGGGTGGGAGAGGTATAAAGGGGTTCATAGCTTTCCCAAGAGTATTAGTCCGAAAGTGAACGTAATAGCGCGACTGGAGTTCAAACTCGCCGACTATAATGTCGCAGTCCAGCACATTAGCTACAATGCTACGGGGACTCTCCTTAGTCATATCTACATGGTGAATGCATTGAAATCTAATTACATTACAGAATTGATGAAAGTTTTTCACCGGTGGGCTATTCGGTACAACGAACAAATTTAAATTTTATAATTTTTATAATTCCGATAAAATGGTTTCTGTTTTTATTTGCCAAAAGAGATTGTTCTAAGAGGATTGATTGATCGATTTTAACGGCATGTTAACTATTCTAAGGTTATTTTATGTCAAGAGGTTCAAGAATCGCGTTCATATATATATTTTTTGCGTAGATTTTTTAAGAGTTTTTTTCTTGCCCACGATCTTAACGAATACGAACACTTTAAATAGATTCATTTGATCCATAGATGAGACCCTAACAAGTACTACCACTCCAGGTCAGTGGAACTTGGAATAATGGCAACGAAGGGGTATTTCACGCTCCCCAGATCTCGGGCCTCACCATCAGATACAGTTTAGTATCCTACTCAGGACACCCTTGGGGGGAGTCTTCTGCTGGGGATACAGTCAGCGTATTCTAAGCCTCACCGACAAGGCATAGGAATGTTTGGTGGTAGATACACAGAAATGACACTTCAGAACGAAAGACGCTCCCAAGTTAGAAGTTTTGGACAAGCAAAGATAGGGGAAAATTTCAATTTAACAAATAAATGAAGTTATCATAAAAGATAAAAAAAATTAGAATAATAAAAAAATCTAATGTCTTCTTAATTTAAATTGGATCAATCAAATTAAGCTTAGTTTATTCTATAAATAAGATGCTTTTGAGAATAAATTTTATAATCAAAAGCATCTCATTGTGTATTTTTTCAAATTGTATATTTCTCGATGGTACGATACGTTACATCTCTTGGAATTCATAATCGTAATGAATTTAAATAATTCCTGGTATTTAATTTTCTGAAACTTAGAATTGCTAGTTGGCTTAGGACCATCTGCAATTACATTAACATCAGCATCTCGAATAAGTAAATGATATAGGTGCTTATCTTTTGAGACCATCGCTTTAGACATGTACTCAAAGTTCTAAAAAATTTAGTATTACTAGTTATTTATTGTGGTAAATGTTGTTAGACGCCTCGCGTGATGTGCTGGATTAGCAGACCATCGATTCTCACTAGGTTCCCCATACTTCTGACCTAGTGCCAAATCTAAGCTAAGCTTAGTAAATGACTATAATAAATCTGTCTAACCATAGGAGTCAGTAAGGCCACATAGTCACTAATATGCCCTCCTTAACTTATGAAGGAGAAGAGTATTGTCTTTGCAAGGCCTCATTAAACAGATTTTCTTCCACAGTATTAGTAAAGTATACATTTCAGATACAAAAACAACCCTATAATACATACATATGTACTTGATAAACTACTTGAAGTGAAAACTGCGTTCAACATCAAAAGTAAAACAAAAACAAAAGACAGACGAGATAAATAAATATACAAACGAAATGGCTATCTGAATGCAAGTATTCTAATTCTATCGACCTCTTCAAGTTGACTGATCTTAAAAGGAAGTAGTGTAAGTAGTACCAGTCAAGAATTACTCTCTTTTTCTTTTTTCAGATGCTGCACAACCAAGAAAGAAACCAGCAGCAACAAGTATTATTAGTTAGTTGTGTAAAGTTTTTCGGCTGCTGTGCACAAAGTTGACGCTGATTGGCTGAATTATTTATTCGGGGGAAAAC
Source organism: Sepioteuthis lessoniana (assembly GCA_963585895.1). Taxonomy (NCBI): domain Eukaryota; kingdom Metazoa; phylum Mollusca; class Cephalopoda; order Myopsida; family Loliginidae; genus Sepioteuthis; species Sepioteuthis lessoniana. The sequence continues at coordinate 88,910 of CAUZXS010004098.1, forward strand.
AAGAAGTTTCTCCACCACGCCTCCCCGCCCCGCGAGTACTATATAGGCTTGTTGCTTGAATAGAAAGAATAAAAATAACAAAGCTCCAAATATTTTTATGTGATTGTTATTCAATCTTGAACACTAAAACTTACGAAAATATTATGAGACATAAATAGATACGATATTTTTATTTGTATCGATTCGCAGAAAAAGACAAAAATAACTAAAAAAAAACAAAACAAAACAAAACAAAAAAAACAAGAACCAAATGCGTCATAAAAAAAGTTTGTTTTTAACTCGCTACAAGAGGAATAACATTTTTTTATCGCAAAGAACACACTTTTTTGTTAATGAAAAAGTGGGAAGTTATTGTAAAAAATAGTAACATTGATAAAAATAAACAAATAAAAAAAAATAATTGTAATTTGATAACATTTACAATACATACTACAAACCAATGCAAATAAAAAAACATTTTTTTTTCTGTGAGTGAGCACAAAAAATATTGGTACTTAACACTGATGAAAGAGTAAGTAAAAGTTTTGCTTAGAAAAAAAACTTTAAAATCTTTTGATTTAATGCACGTTACGCTAACGCGAAAAAAAGTTCAAGGGTTTCCTCACCTCACAGGTTAAACCGATAGATTAAGTACAAAAAAAAAGTTATGCATTCCGGAGGTGGACGAAAAAAGTTGTCTAACTGCGGCAAAGTACTTGCACAGCAGCAGCAGCAGCAGCAAATTCAACAGATGCTACCAAACTGATTAGAGTGACACGTCCTGGAAGCGGGTAAATAATAACACCGGTAGTATCCGACGGTGATGAAATCTTTCTTCCCTTACGTAATCATATCCATTAATGTTAGGGAGTTCTTGGTCTAAAAGTTGTAAAAGAAATAAGTTATCAATTTCCTAACCTTAAAGATGCACCAGTATCAAAAACGCTCGTTCCCTTTTGACCTTATTTTAGTTTCAAACGAACTTCTAAGAAAAAAGTCAACAGAACTTTTTAGAACCAGGCCAAATATGAACTTTCCTTTAGCTAGCTGACATTATTTCATTAAAAGCTTTCAAACTTAATAAAATGGTAAAATGTGCTAATTTTCATCTGCTTCACTCGACATTACAATAGGCTTTCTTTTTTCTTTGCAATAAAAGAAAATTCTCTTATTTATTTAGCTAAACGTAGTTTAGCTCAAGGGTCCTTGGTGAAGATTGAACTTGCTACTCAGTAGAAATATGATCTACAAAACAAGCTTGCTAACAATCAAACAACAGGGGGCGCATTTAGTGTAACGGTTATCGTCATGGGAAATTGTACCTGCGACCCGAGTTCAACTTCTGGATTAAGCTGTTTGTGTTTTAGAGGATTTACTCTGATATATTTTCAAACATGCCAGCGAGGACCACGTGGAGTAGAAAATTTTGGGAAAATAGGATCTAAGACTCGTTCCCGAAACAAAAGTAGTGGGTCATCAATAAATTAAATAGTTTCGGGAACCTGATTGGACAGAATTGTCAGATCCGTTGCTTGTAACTACATACAGGCCTTCTGAATTTGTCCCGCGCAAAAATAAATCTTACGTTTGGAGCCGGTCACGTGACATGGTACATATATTATACGCTGTCGATTGCTCACTCTTTCATTCTTTGCTTTCCCCAGCGAGAGATACCAAGCTCCAGACAACTTAGCAGTTCTCAGTCTCTCACGCGCTCGTACATTTAGACATTTCGCCACATATTACTTCAGACACGCAGCCTAAAATGGGAGCCAGCAAAAATACATTCATTGCCATAATGAAGTTGGTATATTTGCTACACTTCAAGATTTTAAACTTTACATGGATCACAAAATCACCTCACCATAGATACACATGTTTAGCTAGCGACTAGACGAATACTTCGCTATGTATTTTTTAGTTTCTCAGCGTACTTATACAGAGACATGTTCGAACAACACACATTTACATTCGCATTATATTTGTATTAGACACACCTACACACACGAATACTTAACAAACAATATTCGAACATTTTTCTACCTTGAATTGTTTTTTGTTCTTAGTTTTTTAGTATATAAAATTGTCTATTTTATGTTATCATGTCGTGAATTTTCTTTTGTCTGCGTTCATTTCTTTGTGTTGTAAATTGTGGAACGACTCTCGTAGTTTTGTTTCTAACAAAACCTCGAGAGAACTAACCGGCAAACTCATCCTTCACAGTTTCACTTTGCACTAATGTTCTTGAGAAAATCCTGAATCTATCTATTTTCCCCCAGCTCGGACAGACTGGGGTTTTTAGCTTTGGTTAGGCAACCAATCTGTGGGAGAAGGAAAACTTAATTCAAACCAATCGTATCCACTTAAAAAGTTGACCTCGTTTCACATCTTGCTCATGGCAGAGGGGTTGGGTGAATACATGTACAATGATGAGGTGCCCAAAAAGAACATTGTATTGATGACGTATGTGGATCCAGAAGATTTAGTCGGTTATTATTTGGGTTTTGGTTTCGTTGGTTGTGAGTTTTTGGATTTAGTTTACCTGACTCCATTGTCTTCTTCTTACCTCATTTAATTCGTTGGCGTCTTCTTTGTTTGTGAAGGTTGCGAAGGAATTACGGAAGGAAAGAAGAAAGGAAGAAGACGAAGATAGATACCTTTTGAATTTCAACCTTATTTTGGGGTTTCATACGACTACTCAGTAGCGAGGAAATGTATTCCTGGACCATTAGAGAAACAGGCGCATCCCCAAACAAGGCGCTGAAATGTACAAGTCGTTTTCGGTAGGGGATAAGTCCAAAGTCGGGGCGGTCATGTCCAGTGGGCGTTTTTGATATAGGCTGCTGCTAGAGAAGACAGTGTTACGCCAAGTAAGACTTGGGTGTACACGTGCGCTGCCTGCTAGCAGCCGAGGAAAAGAAGGTTCGTCGGGTATCAAAAATGATGTGAGAATGGGTTTCTTTCTCGCGCCGGTAAGTGTCTTTCAGGCATGCGCAGTTTCTACTTCCAATCCAGGGCTTCTGGGAACTGCTACCTTTTGAATTAATTTAATTTTATTTTTATTTTTATTAATCTCCACTGGCGACACAATATAGCCAATTCCATAGATTCTTATCTCATTTTCTGTTTTAATCGATTGAAGTAGACAGACAAGTAAAAATTCTAAATAGAGCCTCTACCACCGCCCGATGGACTCTCTACGATATCTGTATTCTACCAAATGGCCCCCATCTGCCTCTACCAAAGGGAGAAGCAACAATACCTGAGAATGAGATGCTGTGTGGTTTTGGAATAGAATTATTTTAAAGCTAGATAAGCGTCTTATATGCAAACAAATACGGTAAGTGATTTTTGAGATGGTGCAGTCGATAGCTTTTTCTTGGAGATTGCGTGTTGCTCCCGGTCTGGGTTAATAAAGAAACAGAGTTGCTGTATTTTGCATCTTCTCTCGCCTTTTCTACCATTTGTCATTCTCCATCAGTCTTTGGAGAAGCAAAAGATTCTTTGGCGAAGGAGAAGGATGTAAGGGGTTTTTACGGCATAGCGAATATGTATCCCAGAAGTTGACCAAGTTTTTCGGTCGAGATAGTAGGTAAATTGTGGGGATTAGATAAGAAAAAAAAGCAACAGCATAAATAAAAATTAAAATGACACAAACACGAAATAGAGTAAATAAATGAATAAATACAAAAATAGTAATTTTTCAGGAGGCCACTGACAGGAAGCGCAATGCGCGCATACCTGAAAAGATAGGCTTCCTGGCACCAAAAAGAAACTCTTTAGTTTCATTGACACACCGTGACTGAACTGATGTTCCTTTTTCTCTAGACTGCCAATTGGAGCACAGGTATCTCCTAAGGGCTCTGGGTGAGCAGCGCGTTGTGTCTCCTACTCGTAGCAGCGTCCACTGAACATACCGACCGACCACAGGCACACATGGCGGACCCTCAACCCCCACTATACTTGATACCGACGATACACAATTTGCAAAGATGATTCCTGAAATTATTCTAACTCCTTGACCGAGAAGCACGGCTATTTCAATTAGTTCATAAAAACAATTCTCACCACGAAATAGTCGTAAACTCCAAAAATAAAAATTGAGTTTAAAAATATCTCCTCTTTTTCCTTTTTGTCCTAAAATTCCTTTACAACTTTAACAAACAAAAATAAGGTAACAAGTGAATGGGCATAAGAAGAAGAGTCAGTTACAAACCTCATAATTTCCCAGCAACGCCATCAAAACCTCCTAATCCTCCATAAAGTCAATCAAAGATTCCTTTTCGACAATAGAAGGGAATCTTGGGTTGGGATTGCCAATTTTTTTTTAGGGGCACCATTTCTGCTCTTTAAATAGTGTTGTATAGCCATGACCAACTATACACATATACGTGCGGAAACATAACGACGACACAATAAAGACGAGCGGACACAATTCTTTAGAAAAATATACCTCTCACTTTATTGAAAGGGTTGTGTGTGAGAGGTGAGTTGGAGACCGAACAAAGACTGCAATATATTGACCCCCCCCAACTCTTCTGGCTATCACAGCCTTTCTTTCTCGTTCTCCTGGGCTGCTCAACCAGGGGCCTGGGGGCCCAGCCTCTGCTGGGACATGGTTCTCATTCCAGCATCTTCTCTCCAACTCATCTGAACTTCCTGTCACTGGGGTTATATAATAATTTGACCCTGTGAGCGTCACAATTCGCTCTCAATTCAACCCCTCGACAGTCAAGGTCGCCCCCTGATATCTTCGACCGGATGCACCTGTTATTTACACAGGTGCATTTCTTATTTTGACAGCTCAGCCAGGTCGGAGGTCAAGATGCAACAATAGTTGCAGTATACTGGCTTTCATCCTGTGACGAGGGAGCCACAAATTCCGGCCAGACACGCCCAAAAAGTTGGGACTGGAGCTGAATAGTTCAAGATCCAATAAGGTCGAAGCTCCGTTTCCTGAACTAATGAACTGTGTAGACTGCCACTACTTCCCTGAAGCGAAATATAACACTCTGAGTCATATCTTATTATGGTTCATAAACTCTTCAAAAGATAAAATGGACTGTATGTCGTTCGAGGTCACTGTCTGGATTGCGGACATAGCGGTAAGCAATCACATGGTAAATGATTAAGCCTTTTAAGCTGCGGAAGCTTTCTTGATCCTATCAAGCGCATATACATAGCATTCCGGATTCCACAAATGAGTAGTTCTCATTCTAGCAGCCCCAGTGTGACTTCGACAGACAGTAATTCCTTCGCTCGCTTCAACAGCCTGTCACCGATAATACTCATATTCTTTTGGGACCAAGTAACTTTATCTCACATACACGCAAAAGGATAACCCTAAACCAATTAACCATGAACTAACCAATAACTCAACACCACAGAACGGACATTCAACAACTTAGCTTCTTTGTTAGCTTTCTGAACTAATATAAGGAAAGGGAACCCTCTTGTACATTTCGGTATCTAAGTTCCACCCCATTCATCAATTCTATTGTTATTCTCTTTTCTTACCCCGCCTGCGTTGTCAAGCAGTGAGTACAATATCCTGGTTAGTAAGTTACCTCTCTTCCACTCTCTTTCTCTTTCTCTCCTCTCATGCGTTTTTAAACACGAATATAACAAATAGACGACGGACAATGACCTGTTTCCTTAATAAAAAAGATATTAGTTATTGATCCCTAAAATCACTCACCCTACCATCCATTCCATTCAGGTATGAACAATCTTAAAACATTTGTTTCTAAAACTCTATGTCTTAACAAACATAGAAAAATCTATTGCGATGTTTATTCCCAGTAATGTTACGAATATATCTAGTAGATTATATTTATAGAACTACTGGGATTCGTAACTCTAATACACTTCACGAATGAAACTTTTGCTTCTTGAACCTCTCGGTGCATGAGGAATTTTTACACTGCCTTTTTTGATTAACTACTTAGTCTGCTACTGTTCCAACTCGTTCGATTTAACTCAACTTTATCAAGAGTTTTAAAAACAGCCTTGGCGGCTTGATCGATGTTGACCGTGTAGGAAATAAAAACTCGCCTCTCAGTCCAGTCCGTGTTAATATCCTTAAGAAATCCAACAACAGCTAAGGGTAAATACCAGGGTAGACAGCTCTTCAACCTTGATATAGCAGCCAGTCTTGGACGAAGAAAGCTCAATTCAAAACCAGTTTTACACCGCTTAAAAACTGACCTTGTGTCACATCCTGCTCGTAGTGGTGGAATTGGGTAAATATATACATCCTAACAAAAACTATCTTCTTCAAAACCACCCTTTCGAAATTACATAATTCAGTCGGCCCCACCGGCTCCTTACACGCACACACAAGACAAGATTCGTTCATGATTCACACTTCAGTATGGATATGTTAGTACTTATTTGACTCCTCACGACACCAAAATGTGATACAAAGTCGATTTAGTGTGGGTTGCCCCATCAGGAAGCAAGCCTACTGAGAATCGGGAGCAAAAATCGCACACAGTTGTATGGTTTCAAGCATTCCTTTTTAATTATAGTCATTTGCTTGCATGTAGTTATATGGTTTCGAGTAACTAATGATAATAATCCTTAGTAAACAATTATAGCTTCAAGTGTATATTCTTAATACAAATGATTTACAGTTTTATGGTATCAAGTATTCCTATCCAATACTAATGATTTTTAAACAGACCTATTTGACCCATAGATGGGACCCTAACAGGTATAATCTCTCCGGTCAAAGTGGACCTGGGAGAAATGGTTATGAAGGAATACTCATTAGTTTGTAGGGAATAAATAAATAAAAAAAAATTTAGATTGAATTAAAAGGATTATTAAAATATGCAGAAACTCCCAGAGGCCTCTATCAGGAATAGGGGCGACGCATGCGCAAAGAAAAGGGACCGTCCCGACAAAAGGAAGAAGCTCTTTCTCTTTCACCAGTGAAGAGCGGAGTGACAACACCTTGCTAACTGGTGGGGGACACCATGCGTTCGTCTTTAGACGATGCATTGGCTAACCCTTCCACTGGTAGTAGTCGTCTCTTTCACTACCAACCCGTGACTAAAATACCGGACTTAGACGAACTCCCAAAAGTGACTAACACATCGCAAAAGCTTTATATACTGAACACGTTGTTAAAGTTTTGATTACCGAATAAGGACAAAAATATACCCAAGAGACGACTAACGCATTTCTAACACCTTGAATGGGAAATTCAACCATTTCAATTGTATTCAAGGAGAATTTCCTCACCGACTGAATGGTTGTTGAACCCAGAGATAAAGGAAAAATATAAAAATGTCTTCGTCTCCTATCCGTTACTTCCTACTTTCATATAATTCTTTTACGGCCTTCTTATTCAAGAAGTTAAACCAACAAAACAAAAAGTGGGATAAGAATAGAATAACCCGGAATGGAGTCAGATAGCAAACGGCAACACAGCTTGCCCTGGGACCTCCATAATTCTCCCAAATAGAGCCTCGACATTATGCAGTTAGGACAGCGTACAAAAAACAAACAAACAAACCAACAAAAACAACTAAAACCTTAAGAAACAACTATGCAAAAAATATAAATATGAATAAAAAGAATTGCGATCCTTGTACATATAGGAAAGGTTGCAATTTCCTCGTCAAAGAAGGTTCCAGATAAAACGGATCAAATTTAGAGCAAATTTTAACATAAAAAACGCCACGCACATGTTCTAGAAAAATCAGAATTTGGAAAAACGCAACTAAAAACGAAATAAAATAAATAAAACAATCGACCATATTTTTTTACCTACAGGGTGTGCCAAAAAATGCGCAGTCACTGTGCATAATCTCACTAAATACTTTCGGGCCGCCGATTGGCATTCGTGCCAGGTCGTTGTTTGCTTTGATACCTTGGTCTCAGGGGGACCGTCCCCCATGTCTTTGCCTGCTTACAGGATCAAGTTTATTGCTTGGTACCTGAGGCGCCCTAAAAGGGGAATGCCGACAGGGTCAATTATTTTTTAACCTGACGGGCACGAGTTTCAATTTGTGCTCGGCACACTTCATAAAACGGCCTTGTGCCTTATTCTGACATGTTGGGATGTCAGATGAATCGCAGAACAGTTTACTTGCCCCTATAGGCAAGAAGGATACAATTGTGTTTCGCGATCTCATTGCAGCCTATAAGATTTACACTCCTATATTTTTAAAATGGCTGTGATACAAGAAAATTTTAGAAAATAGGATACTGATTCACTTGTTCCCGAAACAAAGATGGGGGACGTCAGTAAACTAATTAGTTTCTCGAACGTAGTGGTCAGGAAAGTCACGTGATTTATGCTGTTATATAACTAAGGAATGATTTTTTTTATTTTAATCATTTTTCATTAATTATATTTTATCATTCTGTTTGATTGGGCTTTGAACTATTCGGGTTAAGAGTTCAGGTGTGTAGTCAATTGGTGCAGTTTACACTCTCACGCAAAGGATATGATAATCACCATTGTCATAAAAAAATCCCAGACAAGAAATGGGGCTGGAGTGTGGATGACGTCATTCCCAGAAGAGGTGGGTTGAGAATTTGGAAGAATTTGAAAAAGATTCGGTTGAGGTCCGACCATGGTGTTGAGAAATTGAGGTCCGACCATGCAGTTGAGTATTTGAGATTGGACCATGTAGGCAAACAATTGAGTTTCTGCCATTGGAGTAGAGAATTGAGTTCTCTGCCTTTGAGTTGAGTTTTCTACCGTTGCGGCGGCGGTTAAATTTTTCGGCTCCCGACCAGCGAAGGTGAATTGAGATGTAAAACACCACGAGATGTGCCGAACGTTGGGGATGTTATTAGCATAGTATGATACGAATGACTTTTAAGAATTGTTTCTCTCTCCTCGTGTCGAAGAACTGAAGTCAGAAGTTAATAAATGCGTTCGTACCTGAACAACAGAGTCGCCCGTGTATTTGAGTCCGCTTGTATTTGTATTACGGCGATATAACAATGCTCCCAACTACATCCGCACCTTTGATTTTATCCTCTACTAAGTAAACAAGGATAAATTGTATGTATTAACAACTTCCAATAACTCATTCTCTCACATTTTGACTTCCAGAAACAGCACTCTTTCTCTTACATTTTGACTTCCAGTGACAGCTTGGCTTTGCCAGCTAGTGACACAGCTCAATACGCGTAACATGACTGCGTATATACTCTGCAACCGTTTTCTTTCCTGTTCTGCCTTTTCGGCTGGACTTGTTCCAGTCTCGCGCACAGCCTCAGACATTTCGTCAAATCCCGAAAGAGACAAACGATGTAGAGAAGAGGAAAATCTCGTATTTTGTTTTGGCGCGCTATTTAATTCAACACTGAATTTCACCGAATCAGGATGACTTATCCCATTCAGCCCGGACCTTCATTTCCGGCTAGCAAAACGGGTGAGCGGCCAAACACACTCTCTTCGGCTTGAGACGGCGACCAGAACGGACGTGTCTCTGGTCGCCCCTACTTAGCGATGCTCTTTAGCTAAACAAGCCACCCAGTGTGGACATATCACTGTGGCTTTAACACTAGCAGCAGCAACATGGACACTCAGCGAGGGAACCTTCTAATTTATGGATTCTTTGCGTCTAATATATTTTAGACCAAGGAATCCCAGTTGAATATGAATTAGATACGTTCAGCATGCCTTCCACAAGCACCACAAAAATTTACTATGTCGATCCGAGCGCCACTCCGCTCTCGACACAAAACTACACCGTGACTTTGAATACTTCCCTCACACGTCCAACGACACGCTGCCATTTCCAGCATCCCGCTAAACCATTTCGTCTCAAACATCCAACAAGCCTAACCACCACGAGTCTTGCAGCACCAAGAACAAACCTCCACGAAGCTGCAAATAAAAAACTTTCGCTGTTGTGTGTTGTTAAAGAAAAGTCTCGTAATTCATTTCTGTTGCTATAAAATATATAGTGTTAGGGAAATTAATTAATTCCCTCAAAACCGCTATAACGACCAGCATGGGAGAAAACATGTCCTCTGAGAATACATTGCTATATTTCTGTGTATTGATACCTCGCGTGAAATACTTAGTCAACATACATTTATAGTCTACAGGACACTTTTGATATTTAGTCTTTCACCATTATATGCGTGTTAGTCACACACACACACACACACACACACAGAGCGGAATATCAAACAAACTATATTAGAATATTCGTAATGTTTTGTAATGTTTCCTTTTTATGTACTTGATATAAAAAATTATTTTTGTTTGTATTGCTCTGTTTTGAATGTTCTTTTCTGCGTCGTTTCCATCGTTTGCTTTTCAAAAATGAGCCACCATAAATCGTGGGAGCAAAATATCCAGCAAACAACCCCATAAGCCCTCTTGTTTGACAGCTGGACGACCCGTATCAAATTACGACCGTCAACTTGGACGAGAACCTTCCAACACAAGGCGGCTGCTGATAATTCACAAAACGCAGTGACTTAAGACACGGACGATTTCATTTTTGTTTTCAGATCTGTCCAAATAAAACTTCTTTATTTTGCAGCACTCGTGTTAATTGCGTCATTTTATTAATATTAATTCACTATAGTACGTTCATATTTACATTTTGTATGTAGTTGTTACTTAAAAGTTGTTTTTTTGTTCACGGTCCTATTAAGTACAAATGACATTAAAAAAGATCCATTCAATCTATTGATGGGACTCTAACAGGTACTACCACTTCGGGTCGGAGTAGACATGGGAGTAATGGCAATGAAGGGTTACTCCATACGCCCCAGATCTCCAGGACTAGAACCTCACCATTAGATGAATGCTGGGATACAGCCAAGGTATTCTTCGCCCTGCCGACTGGGTGATAGATTTCGATTGGGTTCGAAACCTTTTCATAAAAACTCTATTCAATATTAATTTGACACTGTGAAAAAGGTAACTGAAATCAAGCCTAAAGACTTTCTTACTGATATCGTATTTTCCATTTATAATAGAGACGCGAATCCTTCGGTAGCTAAAAAGCAGATTCAGATCTAATTTTACTCTTCATATTTATTTGAATTAAATACAGAAGGTACGAAAGTCTTCTGTTTATTGAATAGGAAATAAGTCTGATTATCTCATGTAAACTCAAACAGACAATTTTGATAAGAAATAACAAGCCAATGTTTCTTATCCTTCTTTTATCAACTAAAAGTAATTACTAATGATGTTTGACATTTTCAATAATTTTATAAGAATCTTTTCCGTATGCTTTTTTTTAATTTACGTATAAAATATGCCTAAATATTTTCCTGCTTTGATGGCACGTCCAGAGCAACAAAATAAAATTAGGAACGAGTGTCTTGTGGGAAACTTTGATGAGGTTAAAGTTTTGTAATGGTTGTGTTGCAGAAAGAATTTCAAATTATTATTTAGCGCGTTAATTATTTTGATCGTTGTAGTCCCGACCTCAATTTTCACCCAATGAGAATGATTCATGCGATTTTACCCGGATGACTTCCCCGGGCAATCTAAAAGGCGGTGTAACATTCCTTCGTCCTCTCTTCTTCACTAACTCTTCTTGACGATTCCAGCTGCAGTAACAGACCATCACAACATGAGATGAGCACATTCAACTTTTTGGCCAGTGTTCCTTTAGGAGTTCATTCTTTCATCATTTATTCATTCCTCCTAGACCCACTGGTCCTCGAAACTTCAAGGTTAGATGTTTAATTCCGGCTCTATCATTTGCAACTGTTGTCTTCCATGTACGAACTCACAGCACAAGGGCTATCTTTCTGGCAGTCAGTAAACTTCTTGAAACTCATTAATATTCTCATCCTCTTTCCTGTATTTCCTTTCTTCTTAATGTTACAGGGCAGACTACAATTTGCCCTTTCGTTAAAGTTGAAATTGTTATGGGAGCTAGAGTAGCGACCAGTGAGACTAGGCTTTGTGTGAATGTAGTCGACTTTAGATACCATTACCTTTAATAACAGTAAAAGAGTGAGAAATAACCCAACAATGAAGATGAAATATGTTTGAAATAAAAACAGAAGAAAGATTTTATTCTTGGTTGATGTACAGAGATTATAGTTTGCTATCATCGCATATAGTCATCATCATCATCATCAGGTCGTGCCACCAGCACGGATATCCCTGACCCTCTCTCGCCACTTCTCCCTATTATTCTCGCCTCTGGCAGGTCTTCAGGGTTACATCCTGTCTCCTCACATAGCTGCTGTATGTAATTTCGAGATGGTCGTCCTGCTTTTGCTTGGCCATATATGGAGATCCATAGGAGTACATCACTTATGGGCTCGTCCTTGCTTCTCCAGCAGTGTCCTGCGTGTCTGGTTCGTCTAACTTGTATAGTTTTCGTGATGGGAGGCAAGTGGCCGTATAGTTGGTGTCTTGTGGGGTGTTGTCGCCAGGACTTGGTTGTTATCACCTAATGTAGTTGGTTGTTATCACAATACGTTGTTGGTTGGTATCACATAATGTAGTTGGTTGTTATAACATTACGTTGTTGTTCTTTATCACATAAAATAGTTGGTTGTAATCAAATTAGTTAATTAGCTATTATCACATTACGTTGTTGGCTGTTATCACTTAATACTGTTGGGTGTTATCACATAATGTAGTTGGTTGTTATCACATTACGTTGTTGGTTTTTACCACATAATATAGTTCGATGTTATCACCTAATGTATGTATTACCCCAAACACTCCTCTGCTTCTTAGTGAGCATTCGACATCTCTTTGATGTTGCTGCTGCTGCTGCTTTGTGATCATTTGGCAACTCTTTCCCATCTTTCTGTGTCTCTTTGGAGTTGCTGCTGTCTGGGTCCTCCCTAATAAATTGCCTTGAATCAGTTCAGAAATCGACTTTAAAATATAAAATAGGGTTAGCGGAGGTCACACGGGCAGTTGAATCCTCGGTCATCGCTGAGAGTATCACCTGACAACACCGTCAAAGCAACCGCTTGCCGCCGGCCAGATAACCGCCAGTCAGCCGGCTAGATATTCTATTTGCTTGTCTATTTTATCTATTCAATAAACGAAATGAACTAAATCTTCTTGTCAGTCTTATTTTTCTTGCAACCACAGTCTTTTTCTTGCAATAACAGTATTTTCTTGCAACCATAGTATTTTTCTTGCAATAACAGTATTTTCTTGCAACCATAGTATTTTTCTTGCAATAACAGTATTTTCTTGCAACCATAGTATTTTTCTTGCAATAACAGTATTTTCTTGCAACCACAGTATTTTTCTTGCAATAACAGTATTTATTTCGGGAAAGTGTACCTGAAAGGAATGAGACAAATAAAAACATCATTGAAAATATTTTAGAGCGGATTGTTAAATAACTGATATCATATTTGCAATTTCTTTAAACGAAAAATAACTTTGAATTTCGCATTGTTTTCTGTTTTAATAATATTTATAGTACAATTTATTACAATTTATTACAATTTACCCATGAAATATAATAAAAAACAAAATTGAGATGCTCAAAAGTAAAAACGGAAAAAAGGGAATTTATAGAAATTAGAAACGGAATGATCGGAAATTTGAAGCGGAAAATTTGTCACCCTTTTCACATATGCTATGGGGCAAGGAGAATTTGTTGGGGTAATTTAGTTTCGGTTTGGTTTGTAGTTGGTTTTAGGTTCCGACATCTGACTCCATTGGTTTTCTTCTCGACCTCATTTAATTTGTTGGCTTCTTCTGTGTCTGTAGTAGGCTGCAAAAGAATTACTAAAGGAAGGAAGAAAAGAGATTAAGATACGTTTTAATTCTAACTTTATTTTTGGGTTTCCTACGGCTACTCTGTAGTGAGGAGATATTGTCCTGATTAGAGAACAGTCACGTCTCCCAAATAAGGCGTTGAAATGTACTAGTCGTTTTCGTGGTTGACAAGTCCAAATTCGGTGTTTTTAGTAGTGGGCGATAAGTCCATTTGGTGCTTTTGATATAGGCTACTGTTCGTGGAGACGGCTGCTACTGATGGAAATGTGAGCTAGCATGCCGTTAAGCGGACACATGGTTTCCCAGAAGCAGCAGCAGCAACAGAAAAATAGGTCTTTCCAATCCAACCGGTCACTGCTGAACGGGAATGAGTTTCTTTCTAGTGCCAGTAAGTCTCTTTTAGACATGCGCATTTCCAACTTCCTTTCAGGGGCCTCTGGAACTTCTGCACTTCCAGAATTTATTCTATTTTAGTTATTTTATTATTCTCTTTTCTATCCCCTACAATCCCGCATACAAAATAAATAGTACCCTATCATTTGTACTGCAGTTTAGTATTATAACTGGTGGAAATCACGATTCCCCATTTCACTTTTGGGTACAATTTGCCCCCCCCCCCGATATAATGTCCCTTTTGTGGTATTATAGAAAATGAATTCGCACAACAGAACACAAAGGATTTTTTAAAATTCACTAATGTGAAAATTCCACAACTTATATTGGTATCCAGGATGTACCTGAGATGACATACAATAAGCACCCCCCCAAAAAACATAGATAATGTTTGGGAGGGTTTGTTAAATGAACGTATTATAATATCAGCTATTTCTTTGAATGTGATAAAACTTAGATTTTTGTTCGTCTGTTTTGATAATATTCGCGGTACTATTTGTTCTAATTTACTCATGAAATACAACAAAATGGATCCACCCCGCCAAAAAAAAAAAAAAAAAAAACATCCCGGAATTTATCTAAAGTAAAAATGGAATAAAGGAAAATTTGAAACGGAAAATCTGTCTACCTGTGGAGGCTCTATATAAGATCGTCTTGTATCAACACCCCCAAGCATTTAACACCGACGAGAAGGCAGTGAGGGCATGTAACGTTAACAATATTCATTTTGAACCGACCGAAGTATAAGAGTGAGTGGAGAAAATCATAGTGTGTCAGCGAAGGGCATATCTTAAGTGATGGCTACGGAGGTAGATGAGTTCGTAAGGCCGAAGAAAAGGTTTATTCGGAGAGAGAGAGAGAGAGAGAGAGAGAGAGAGAGAGAGAGAGAATCCACATTACAATAGTGCTAATTCTTTTTTTTTTGTCATCAGTCTCTAAGGATGATTCGGACGTTTTCAAATGTTAGCCTACAGACGATTGCTGATTGAATTGCACTCTTGGCTGCTGGAAATCACATGGTTACTCGTAGGTGCTAATCTGCTGTGGAGAAAATGTCTCTGGCGTTTTAGTCGAAAAGTGTCGAAGACTGTGGGGCTTCGGTTGTATAATGTCGAATTTCTACTGATGATTTAATCCCTGCAGACTTTAGTTATACAATTAATGAGTCAAGGAATGGATCTGCCATAATGACGCCTAAGACCGTCTCCAGGAGAGCGATCTAGTGAAAAAGAGCAGGCATGAACCTGATTGGTCCAAAAATGAATTGGAACGTCATGTGAGGCAGCTGGCATCTACGTTGGCGGGTTCTATTGCGTTTCGTCCACTAAGTGTTTTCAAGTGGGCTCCAAACTGGGTCACGAGATTATTCTATTTATAGCCCTACATTTTGTTTTAATCCACATATCCCACTATCCTATGCGTATTCATTTTGATGAAAAATAAATAGCAACCTATCAGCTATATTGTAAATTAGCAGTATAACTGGTGGAAATTACTTTTGGTTCTCTGTGTCTCTCCTTCAGGATGCATTGAACCTTTTTAAGTCCTTAAGTTTGAGACCACTGCCTTAACCATCCCACTTTTTCAATTCATATTATTTATTTGGGTATTTTGATACTTTATGACCTAGGAGACTTCACAATTCCCCTAACGCTAACCCCAATCCTGATTTACTAACAACACTATTCATTAGTTACAAAGTCATTTACAAGGTACTTATAATTTTTCGCTCTTTTTTCCGTTAAAACGAATTTGAAAAAAATAATCAAAGTTATTATTTAAACTAAAGTTTAGTTTTATTTGAAAGATAGTTACATCACAATTATTAGTATTAACAGCAAAATAACATTACATATCTAATTAATTGTTAATGCATTTTAAAGATTTAAATTCACTGAAAAGTGACGACCTTACTTTACGTAAATTAAAAAGTGTAATTAAACTTTTGAAATACTTTTACATAGTTTTTTTTAAATGAAATTAGTAACTTGAAACATTAATAAACAGATTTATGTAAAAATATTATACGTTGAATACTTAAATATAGACTATGATATTCAAATCCAAGTTGTAGATGAAGATTAAAGTCTGATATTTTCGCCCGTCTCTAGTTCGTCAGCTTTTTAGGTGCGCTTTGTTTCCCCTCCCCACCAAAAAAATCAAAAGTATGGAAGGCTAGAACCTTAATTTGTTTGAGTACAGAAAACCATATCAGTTTAATTTTTGTATTTAATCTTGAAAAAGGAAAATAAGAAGGTTAACATGATTTTAAAAACTCAACGAAATAATTATTTAAAATTTATCATTAATCATTAAAATAGTGAAATAATATTCTTAATCGCCTTTTTAATATTAAATGTTTTACCTGGTAAAAATCTACCAATCTTTCATTGTTTTTAAAACGGTAATTTCAACTTTTTAAAAAATTTCCAATTTTATAATAAATTTTACTTTTTTTCTTAACATTTTTATTTAAATGTTCAACCCGAATACAAGAGATAAATCTCAAAATTGCATAACGATTGTTACTATGGGTTTCCATACTTAAAAAAAAAAAAGTTTATATATATATATATATATATATATATATATATATATATATATATATATATATAACAGTTCCCAGTTTCTTGCTTAAAAATGTATATTTTTTGATTTGTAAAAATATTCTTCATTTGATAACATATTTAAATTTAGCCTGGGATTGGAGAAAGGTAAGTAAAAATCTAATGCAAATTTACGCCCCCCTCCTTTTAAAGTAGAATAAATTTCAATACAGAATTATTTTCCAATAATCTACAAGAAAGTGATAATTTCTATTATATCATTGTATTAAAAGCTCTGAAAATATTTTTAAAAAAATTTTCAAATTTAAAATTCATATTTGGAGTTCTGTTTTCCATCAACATTTCCTAATTTTGATTTTTTTTTTTTTGTTTCATTCGCACCTTCAAAGTTTTGTCTTTTTATTATATACAAAAAGTGTATACCATATGTACCTCTACCGATTAAACTATACCACACCCACATGAAAGGGTTAAAGTTAAGTGGCTTGAAAAAACCTGGAATTTTTTGATAAAATAACTTATGTATTATAAAATTCATTTATTGATTAATGAACGTCGAACATTTCATTAAAATCGGATATTGCCCTGATTTTTGGTGAATTTGTTTCAATGAGGGCAGTGATGGGATTCAGCCGGTTAGCAAGAACCCGTTCTTGGAATTTCATGAATCCCGAGAACCAAACGTTAGCTTAAATCAGGGGTTTTCTACCTTTTAGTTATTTGGGCATTTTTTAAGGCTAGGAAAATAATTAAAATTAATAATTTCATTTGTAAGACTATAGCAACCCAAAGATCCGTGGTGATTAGAAAAAAAAAATCAAAAAGTGCAGGAATTCCCAGAAGCCCCTGATAAGGAGTAGGGGCCACGCATGCGTGGTAAAAAGGAACTGTCCCTGCGAAAAGGAGAAATTCGATCTCTGTTCAGCGATACCCATCAGACTGAAAGGATGTTTTTCCACTCGGCGGCTAGCACGGTAGTACCCCTATTTACCAAGTCCTGGGGCTTTGCATGCGGATTGTCTTTGCTGCTAGCGAGCCGACACGCCGAAACGAGCAACTTAAAAAGAACCAATTTGGAATTATCGATCAACGGAGACGACTAATATATTTTAACACTTTGCCTGGGAGACGCGACTATTTCATTTGGATTCAAGAAGAATTTTTCTTCACTCACAGAATGTTTGTTGAACCCAGTAATATAGTTAAAATTTAAAAGGCGTCTTGGCCTATTTTCTTCCTTCCTACAGGAATTCCTTTGTAGCCTTCACAGACACAGAAGAAACCAATGAATTAATTGGGGCAAGAAGAAAACCAATGGAGTCAGATATCTAAACCCCAAACCGACTACTCTCAACCAAATAAACTAAACTAAATAAATAACCGACCAAATCCTCTGTCACCCCATAGATCAAACTTTGTGCGTATATTGCATGGTTGACTGCTAGTGATTGTGGTAGTGAGAGAACGTGTTTTTATTTGTCACTGCCTCCCACTAGACAGGACTTGACACAAGGTCAATGACTCGAAGGTCGATTATAGTGGGGTTGAGAGAAAGGGAGGTCGGGCTCGAGCCGAGACTCGAAGCCTGCTGGACTATGCTGGTCATCGACTCATTTAGTGCAATGTGAACCTGATGAGCCTTGCAGTACATGGACCTGAACATGGATCCAGGCACGGATGACTGATTATAGCGTAAACCGGACCAAGAGGTCCTGTGCTACACAATGCTGTCAAAGACATCATCGCCCAGCCGAAGCCAGGAGCCATTTGGTCACGAATCTGTCCTTGACCTTGGGTGGCGGTGCCGAGTCGAAAACCGGAGAGAGACTTGTAGTGAGAGAACAGGTTCTTAAAATGTTTGAATAGCACCATTGTTCTGGAGTAATGTTTTGTTACAGTATGAAAGGTCTATGACGAGTTAGTACCTATCATTCACCTTTTCACATTTTTAAGATAATCATTTTTATTTATTTATCGTATAGCAACGTTCTGGTTATTTCCAGTCAAGATAAAAAAAAACGACCACTTATGTCTTTCTTTCTCTCTTATATCCACACATATATTTACATTATGTCTATGATGTATTAACTTCCTGGTTTACAGTGCACATTTTTCACTTGTCCAGCAGCCGTAGCGAAGTTTAACTGTCTACACGCAATATGTGTAACACAGCGTTCATCATAAGCGTTCTTTTTCTATCATTTTCAGGAGCGATTAATTTCAAGGACAGATTAACAAGTGAGCACAATCAATGGAAATGTAATCAAAATGCATACCCACCAAATATTACACACAAAGTACCAACCTGGATAGTCGACTTAGATGAACCAGCACACGAAAGATGGAAAAATATTTCTATCTTCTATAGGAACAGGATCAAAGGGATGTTAGACAACGTGAAAGAATTTTTGAGGCAACTGGGCACGCTTGGACGTATTATACTCGGTCTTATCGACGGGTTTGCAGGGAAGCTGATGGAAACTTTACCATCTCCCTACAAAGAAGAAATTTTCGGGATTTCTAAGTATTGTGGCATTAATCTTGGTGAGATTGTTCTATATAACATGTTCTACGAGTTAACTACTTTAGGCTGGTGTGTGTCATTAGTAGCACAAGATACGAAAGGAGAACTGTATCTCGCCAGGAATTTAGACTTTGGTTTACATGCGGACAAGAGTCGTAAAAGCATTACTGACGTTTGTAGACCACTTTTGATAAATGTACATTTTGTTAAAGGGGGGAAAGTTCTTTTTAAGTCAGTTAATTTTGCCGGATACATCGGAAGCATAACAAGTATTCGACCCAAAGCGTTTTCACTCGCTTTAAATACTCGCCAAGACCCAAATGATGACGGATTTATAGGTGTCGTTGAATGGATCTTAGGAAAACGTACCGGGAAATGGGCCGGGTTTTTGGCTCGAGAAATAATGCTTCATGCTAGAAATTACCAGCAAGCACGAACCATGTTAACAAAAGCAGAACTTGTATCCCCCATTTATTTTATTCTTGCGGGTAACAAAGCAGGTGAAGGTTGTGTGATAACGCGTTCACGAAATAAAACATTAGATGTCTGGGAGATGTCCCAGAGTGGAGGCTGGTATATCATAGAGTCGAATTATGACCACTGGAAACCTACGCCACCGTATGATGTGAGGAGAAATGTTACGAAACAGTGTCTTTTGAAAATGACACAAAAAGGCGTATCAAAATCTGGAATTTTTGATATTCTCAGCACTCACCCGATTTGTAATGGAATCACAACGAGTACATCCGTCATGAAAGCGAGCACTGGATTACTTGAAACATGGGAACAATTCTGTGTCGATTATTGAATGTTTTAAAAAATCTCATACATCATTATTCTTTTATAACAAACAAACATTTTATTAGCATTCTAATAGATTAATAGTATTAAATTTTGTTTTGTTTATCTGCCATCTTGAATTGTTTTTTATTGCTGTTTTGAATTTTATTTTACCCCCGTAAAGCTTAGACTCTAATGAAGACTGAGATTTATTTTCGATTCTTTAAAATGTTACAATTTTACTGTAACAATTAACAATATGAAATATAACTCGTCAAGGAGTTTAAATAAATAAATTCAACGAACATAAATTTGACTCACTAAATTTGACACAAGACCATGTGTAAAAGCAGGAAAAGTTAAACTATATAATCTTCAGAAGGAGAAGAGATGCTTTTTATTTCTTCCGGCCATGAACTTAAGTAGATTAAAGTGAATAAAAGATATTTACATTACTGTGTAAATTCTATTCGTATATACATAAAAACCAGAGGTTGAAATGAAAAATAAAAATAATCGTTGCTATTCGTA
The DNA here is from genome assembly GCA_963585895.1 of Sepioteuthis lessoniana. Classification (NCBI taxonomy): domain Eukaryota; kingdom Metazoa; phylum Mollusca; class Cephalopoda; order Myopsida; family Loliginidae; genus Sepioteuthis; species Sepioteuthis lessoniana. The sequence goes on from CAUZXS010004098.1 coordinate 109,389, forward strand.
TCGTTCGGAAACACTTTAAAAAAATCCTTGAATGTACGACAATGTACGACAAAACCACCTTAGTTAAATTAAAATATGACAAAACTTTTAAGTAATTAGTATTATTGTTTTTTTTTTAAATTATTAGTTAGGGTTAAGGACAAATCTTTTGAAAAGTAGATTTTTTAGCTTACAAATGATAATTTAGAGATTGTATAAACAAAGAGGCGGCTTGATTAATTAAAATATTTTCTGCCATCTTAAATTGTTGCCTTTTTTTATTGCCGTTTTAAATTTTACTTTACCCCCGTAGAGCTTAGACCCTAATTAAAAACGATATTTATTTTCGATTGTTTAAAATGCAACCATCTTGTTACAATTTTACAGTAACAATCCACAATATGAAATATAACTCGTCAAAATTTAGTTACAAAATAAACCGAAAATTTAATTTAAATCCGATAATCATTCAAATCTTATCATATAAGTTAATTAAGTTATTTTACTTAGATTGATTGATTTTAATTGCATGTCAACCGGTCTAGGGCTATTTTTGACTTGAAGTCAGGTAACCGAATTCATTGTACGTTCTTATTTACATATTTTTATGTTGTTTCTTTCTTTCTTTCTTTCTTTATGTTCGTATTCAATATCGAATATAAATAATTTTAAACAGGCACTACACACTCCCCACATCTCCAAAACTGCAGTCTCAACATCAGATGCAGTTTAGTGTCGTACCCAAGACACCTTTTTTATTTTGGAGGTGGGAGGTTTTCCTCTCTGAACGGGATACAGTCAGCGTATTTTAAACTCTGCTGACAGGGTCCTGTTTTTACTTAGAAAATAGATAAACAACATGTAACACATAAGGATAAGATAATAATAAAATTAAAACTTATAATTTAAAAATTCCGTATATTACTTTTCCTGAGATGTGGTCAGTAGTGATTTTGTAGTATCCAAATTTTGTCCTATGCTTTTATCATTAACTATTCGTCAATGTATAATTTATGGGTGGTATGCAAGCTGTACGCCAATAGAGATTGGCTCAAGGGGTTTTATTGCTAGGTCTCTATGCAAGGCCCTTGCGGACATTGGTTTGAAAGGAACCAAGAAAAGGAAAGCCACCGAAACGATAAATAAAACGACAGAGAGAACAGCCTGTAGCAGCCACAGATCTATTTCCTTTCACGCATCAATGCCCCTGCTAAGAGAGTCGGTCATTCACTGACCAATCAACCGACAGAGCGCATTGATTCCTTCTCCCTCTCAGGAACTATTTTTCTAGTCCCTTTTGGTAGAACGGACAAAGTCAGAGAGCCTTGAGTCAGCAGCAGAAACACATCTCTCAAATGACTGCCACTGAATCCACTTGGAACCCTTCGCTCGCTGCTAGCTTCGCACACGCTTCCTACAAACCAAGGACCAACATACTGACCAGCGACACCCGCTGCTGTTAGCTTCAAACACGCTTCATACACACCAAGGACCAGCATACTGACCAGCGACCCAAAAGAGACACTTTCTCACTCTCACTCCTTTACGCCTGCTACTGTAATAAACCTTTCTTTGTTGTGTTGTTAAAAAGAAGTTTCGTTATTCATTTGTGTTGCCTAAAATATATAGTGTTAGAGAAATTAACCATTTCCCGAAACACTAAAAGCCAAATGGTTAGGTTTAAAAAGAAGTAGCTCATGGGCTACAACATAAACACATAATATAACATACACATCTTTATAATATTCAAATCTTTTTAATATTTCCAAACGTGGTATAACTATTTTACACGAAGATTCGTAGATTTCATTAGTACGTAGTTGCAAGACTTACTTGGGAAACCAGTTCTGTAATTATCTACAAACGAGCAATATACATTTTACACGTTAAATTGTTGAGCCCATTTTAATCGAGTTGTAATAGAAAATCGAACAATCGGAATATAATTGTATAAATATGTGTGTGTGTGTGTGTGTGGCTGAGTAAGGGGGCATGTAAATATGAATAAGGGTGGTTGCGTGGGTGAGAGTGGGTTTATCAATGTATGTTACATTTCATTTGGTATCAAAGGAAAGAATACACGACCTTTCGAATTTTGTTTTAGTTTTCGCTGGTGGTTTTCACGACTTATATATATTATCATTATTATTACTATTATTAATTCCTTTTATTAGGACCTTAAGAATTAGATGTAAATTGTAGGGTCTTAAACGTTGTTTTGTAAATATCTATAATCAATGAACATTTTAATATTCCATATCTTAATTTAATTAGTTCATGTTAAATTGGTTGTTATAGTTGCTAGGGTAATTGGAACCTTCCATAATATAATACAAGAGCACATGTAGGTTTTTTTTAAAGTTGTGTGTAGGTGTTGATACAGGAAAGGGGAATATAAGTTTTGCAGTTTCGGTCTCTCAATTGTTTTCAAATATTTGAAGACTACTTTCTCTTGATGAGCATTTCGAGTGTCAGGGATTCGCTTTACTATAGATAGAGAAGGCAATTTCGTTATCGCTGTTCTTCTTTTATTTTTGTTTAATTATTTTTTTAATCCATTTTTTTTCTTTTTCGGAAAACGATAAAATTGTTCAGAGGAATTTTTAATATACAAGGAATACAAACCCCATCGAATTTTGTCTTCCACGTCAATAATTAAAAAAAAATTAATATTTCTTGATCAATGTGTCAAAAGCCAATGATTTGTTATATTGTAGATAGGTAAAGTGCATTATATAGTTTTTTTTACTGTGATTCACTTAATATTTTATTCTCAATTATGATTTTTTTTCCGGAGGTGGGGTTTAAAGGGTAAAAAGGTTTTAATAACCGGTGTAATTAATTAGCCCTTTAAAATAATTCCTTTTATCTTTAGTTGATAAAAAGCAGACTTTGCATAGAGGGGTTTTAGTAGCCCATGAAAAGATAGAATCCTTCAATAAAACCGTTCTTCTAAAACGTAAAATTTCTCGAGTACTGTTTCGAGTGCTCATAGGTGTTGTAATACAAATACATAGAGGGGATTCCTTTTATTTCTTATTATCTTTATTAGCTAGAGTGGGGGTGTATCGGATGAACAATTCTTTTTCCCTGTTGCCATCGTAATTTTAGTAAGTTGATTAGATCGAAACCTTGGTGAATTTAGAGAATTTGAAGATGTATACAAGGGGAATTTTTTTGAGGGGGTTGAAAGAACAAGGAAGGGGGTGGAGAAGGAAAAACTCACAAAACCAGACACCCTTGTCCGACGAGAGCTGACTGGAAGACAAAAGCTGTGTAAATAAATAATTACGAAATCCATAAGTTAAAAACGTGCTAGTGTCCTCGCAGATCACCAAAATAGACAGATCCGCCTATTTGATTGGTTGTTTGCAATAACCAATCAGAGGTGTGGATAAGCGGTCTATAATCGTCCAAATAAATACAAAGCCAATCTAATTTTTTTTTTTATGTTGCATGAATTGGAGGTCGTATGAGAGGCTGAGCATCTCTGATAGAGTTTGCTGGGTGAGGACAGTATAATATTGGAAGACAAGAAACTTTCCCAAGGAACCAAGCTAAACATTACTGACGACCCTCCGGTGCTGAACGTATTAAGGCGTATATTTAAAGTATGAGTTCAAACTCCAGTCGCTCTATTACGTTCGCTTGTGTACTAATACCTTTTGGAGAGGTATGAACTTAATGGATAAGTTCATGGATTAAATAGTACTACCACTAGTCTTCTTTGGCATCAAATAACCCACAAAGGTTGATATGACATTAAAACTAAGAAACTAAAGCAAACCAAACAATTTATGAACTTGCAGTAAATAACTAAGATCTAATTATCATCAATTTTTGCGACTACATAAAAAGGTTGGTTGGTCGGATTTTATGGCATATCAACATTTGTAGGTTATTTGACGCCAAATCCATTTTCATGCAAATAGTTCTCTTTCAAACAATTCAGTTTAGCATGAGTACACATTTTAATTGTCAAAAACATTTCTATTTCAGGCTATTCAGTTTATTCAAACAATTCTAATTCAGCTATTTCAGTTTAGTATAAGTACAGATTTTGTTTACACACAGATAAATGTCAAAACACTTCTATATTAAACAATTCAGTTGAGTGTAAGTACAGTTTCAATGTCAAAAAATAGTTTCATTTCAAACAATTTAGTTTAGTATAGGCATGCAATTCAAATGTAAGTACAGTTTAATTATCAAAAACATTTCTATTTTAAGCTATTCGGTTTAGTCAAACAGTTCTAATTCAAACAATTCAGTTTAGCAGAAGTATGCAATTAGTTCTATTTGACTCATAGATAGGGCCTTATCAGGTGCTACTATTCCGGGCCAGAGTAGACCTAGGACAAATGGCAATGAGGGGGTACTCTGCGTTCCTCAAAGCTCCAGCATTAATGGAACCTCACCATCAGATTGTTTAGTGTCATATCCTGGACACTCATTAGGGGAGGTCTTACCCATCTGCAGAGGCGCAGTCGGTGTATTCTACTGCCCCGGCCGACTGGGCAATACATAAAAAGGTAACCGAGATTAAGATAGAAAAAATAAATTTCTTTCAGTTAATTTCAGTTACTTTTTCATATAGCCAATCCGGCAAAGGCAGCTGTCGCGTTAAAATAGGTTGCCGAAGATTAGGGGATTTATTAAGTTTTTTGCTTTGATGTGACACAAGGCCATATGAGTGGGACACCCCGTGAAGCTCCAACTTAACAGACAACTAATACGAACAGGAGAACATGAGAAAATTTTTGTTTAGTTATGTAAGAAGAAATAGATTTGTAAACTCATATTGGCATGGGGAAGGTGACCTGTGATGACTGAAAATACATACAATTAGAAAATGTTTCAGAGTAAATTATTTAATTAACAGGAATTATATCTGGTATTTTTAGTGATATGTGATAAGATTTTGAATTTCGCTGTTTTAATAATATCTATAGTACAATTTATTGCGATTTCTCTATGAAATATAATTAAAAAAAAAGGAAAGAAAAAGGGAATTTGTCAAAAGTAAAAACCGAATCAATGGAAATTTGCCCCCCCCCTACATTTTGTACTAATTCCCATATTCTACTTACTATCATATGTGTATTTATTTTGATGAAAAAATAAACAAGCTTCTGAGCTGTATTGCAGATTAACTGATGGAAATCACGTTCCCAAGTATCATTTTTGCCGCGCCGTGTCTCTCTCCTAGGACGTAACGGTCCTTTTGAGATCTAGAATTTGAGATCCCAGGTTTAGATGAATGGTATTTTCACATTCAAAAAGCATCATGTAGTGACTGAAAATGGTGGCATAATTAGAAATGCTAATTGAAATTATTAATTTTTTAACAGTCCACGAAGAAGATCTTTGATTTTATATCAAGACACAAATTCTTAGAGTTATTTCGTGTATTATAAAATTCAAGATACTTATGTCGAATAAATAAAAACAACGCGGTAATTTTTCACGGTTGAGACACTGAAACAATTATACTATGTAACGAAATTTTTACTTAAAAAAAAAAAATCCGGAACTGTAAGTATTATTTTCCATTTTCTTGTTGCTTAAATTAAATGAGGAAAAAAAATTTCTCTTTAAACTTTGCTTTTGTGACTTGAGTAATGAAAATTTCAACTTTATCCATTATCCAGAACATTCCTGGTAGATTCAGTACCGAGTAGCTGATAGAGAATTTGTAGAACTTACGAAACATTTTTGTTTCTTTTTGTATCTTTAGTATAAAGACATGTAAATTTTGATTGATATGCAGTTTTATTCGAGCATTATGTAAATTTACCCATTTTTCGTAGAAAATAGGAGATTTTCTAAATTTCATTATCCTGGGCACAAAAGCAAAATTTGAAGGGATTAATGGTCATTTTCTATTCTTTTATAACAAGCAATTAAGAAATAGCATATATTATCCAGGAACAAAATTTTTGTTACAGTGTTATCTCATTTATTCAATTACTTTTTGAATAAGGAACTAAATCGACTGAACACCGGCAAAAATCCTTCATACGGTACACTTATTCGTTTTGTTCTGTTCAAAATATTTTTCACCTATAAATTCACAGAAACAATCGAAAATTTACTGAATGTTTTGGAAGCAGCTTTCTGGACTCTGCCGTAGTTTTAATTCGAAAAATATTTTTCTTTTTGAGGCTATAAAGAAAAATAAAAAAGCAATGTCTTCTGCTTGTCAAAAACCTCGCTTCTTAAAACAGGATGAAGCCCAAAAGATTGATGAAGAACTTTTTACAGAATATGGATTTAGTGTTGACCAGTTAATGGAACTGGCTGGTTATAGCTGTGCAATTGTTGCAGAAAGGAGTTACCCTTTGGTATCAAACAATGGATCGGTTCTGGTTTGTTGTGGTCCTGGAAACAACGGTGGAGATGGTCTTGTTTGTGCCCGGCACCTGAAAATGTTTGGCTACTCTCCTTCTATTTTTTATCCTAAATGTCCTGATAAACCCCTATTTAAGAATCTACGTCTGCAGTGTGAAAAGATGAACCTTCCTTTCTTAGAATCTGTTTCGACAGATCCCAAAGAACTTGACTCTTCCTACAGTTTAATTATTGATGCGATCTTTGGTTTTAGTTTCAAAGGTCCTGTCCGTGGTGCATTTGCACCTGTATTAGAAACTCTCAAAAGGGTAGAAGTACCCATAATGAGTGTAGATGTCCCTTCTGGGTGGGATGTGGAAAACGGAGACCCTGAAGGTCTGCAACCCGATACTTTAGTGTCTTTGACAGCACCAAAACTATGTGCCCGGCATTTTCGTGGTCGCTTGCACTATTTGGGAGGAAGATTTGTTCCTCATGATCTTCAGAAAAAATATCAGTTAAATTTACCTGAGTTTCCTGGAAGTGACTGCATTTTGGAACTTCCAAAGATTGCATAAAAAAAACTAACAACAACAAACAAACGAAAAACTACCATCTCCCACTAAAAAAGAAAACAAACAACAACATACAAAAAAAAAAAAAAAACACAAAAAACTGTAGCTATTTTTCCGAGATAGGCGATTTTTATTAGTTGCATTGGTTGAAAGTTAAATTCTAATTGAACATTTATTACAACCCTTTTTTTTCTTTTGTGTATTTCTCTAAAGTATATGAGGTGAGGCATCGTAGGATATTTTTTACTCTACAACGTTCCACTTTTTCAGTTCGCTTATTTATCTTTTCTTTTTTTCTTAGTGACTCCGAAAGTAAAATATTGCTTATAATCTTTACAGCATTATACTTTCGAGATTACGGAGAAATGTGCTCAATTGTAATGTTGTGGTCCTAAACTTGATGTCATCAATCTTTTTATATAATCCCCTCTACCCGACATTCTTTCCCTGCTGCCGTCAACCGAAGTTGTCACATACATTATTCAAACTCTCATTCCATAAAGAATCTGTGCGCACTTTTTATGGATCTTTATGGGATGAGGTCCAAATAATAGACAAGGAGAAACATTATCAAATAAGAAGCCTGTTAGCAAACAGAATACTGTTATACGTAACATTTTAAGAACCATTATTAAAAAAAGTATCCCATATGAATGACAAAGATTAGCATTCAGTTTATTAATTTTCAAACGATTAGAAAAAATCGTTCTTGGATTTTAATGAATAACACCTGCAGTTGTCAACAGCTGAATAACTCCAATGCCACCGGAAGATACACGGTAGAAATGTCGTAAATAAATAATTCTTTTCTCATACCTCAAATTAATTCTGTGTGTATTTTTTAAGTCGATGTATATTCTTCAAAAGGTAAACAGTAAAATACGGCCATATATATATATATATATATATATATATATATATATATATATATATATATAACTTATTTTTAGAGACTTTATTAATAAAGATAGAAATAAAGAAGCCGATCTTTAAGGGGAAATAACTCTTGCTTGCCTTAAATTGTAGGAGTTTTTCTCCTCAAATTTTTTTTCTATTAAAAAGTATATATTTTTTTTTATCTTGAACGGTTGTTGTGTTTTATGAATATAAAGTATTATAATTTAGAGCGATCTTTCAGAATATGTCGGTAAAATGAAGAGGGTTACGCTGTGTGAAAATGTTTCCAGCAACAAGGTAAATGTGTGTACAAAAGAACATTTCAGGTAGATTCAGTGCTGAGTAGCTGATAAGAGAATTTTGTAGAACTTTACAAAAAACATTTTTGTTCCTTTTTGTATAACTTTAGTATAAAGACACGTAAATTCTAATATGTTGTTTTATTTGGACCTCGTGTAAAGAAATATATGCAAATTAGCCCGTTTTTACAAAGAAAATAAGTTAATTTCTAAATTTCATTATCCTGGGCACAAAAGCAAAGCTGGAAATTTTCACTGTATAAAGTTGGTGCTTATCAAAGATTCTACCCATTTTGTTTACTCTTTTAAAAAATTTATCTTAAACATAGAATTTTATTGATAGAAAATAATAGTAGTATTCAAAAGTTAAAAAAAAATTAAAGTTTCTGTAAAAGTTTCCAGTGAAGCTATCTAGTTTCAAGCAGAAGGCACTGAGAATTTTTGCTCTCATGATTTTGAAATTCACTAAATTTGAGTAGCCGCTTATTTTACTGACACATTCAAAAGATCACCTTATCTTTATGTATTCACATTGCAGTCAGTCCAGTCAGCTGGGACTGTAGAATATGCTGACCATATCTCTAGAGAGGGTGTAAGAATCCACCCCATAATGAGTGTCTTGATATGACACTAAACCATCTGATTGTGAGGCTCCAATCCTGAATCTTTGGGAAATGTGGAGAACCCCTTCATTGCCATAACTCCTTGGTCTACTCTGACCGGGAGTGGTAATACCTGTCAGGGTCCTATTAATGGGTCTAATAGGATTGTTTAATCATTTACTATAGTTGAAACCATTTAACTGGGTGCAAACAAATGATTAATATTAAATTGAATTATTAATATCAAATTGAATTCCTATACTTAGTCATTTATCTGTGTGCAAATAGAATTATTAGTGTTAGTAATACTTGAAACCAGTTAACTCTGGTCACAATAAATAGCAAGACTTGAAAGCATTGAACTGCATGTAAACAAATGAGCTCTGGCTCATTTAGAAATAAAATTACCTACAAGTTATTTGCTTACAAATATATGTATATTGATATGGTTGATATACCATAAAATACAACCAAACCAATTGCATAGAAGTTAAATAAAAGCAATTTTTTGCTATAGGAAAGCATATGCTTTTATTTATTAATTTTTTTTTTTTGAGAAGGGAACACATAATATACTCTTACCTAATCTAGTGATTTGTACAAACAATAATATATTTTTTCTCAGAAAAATGCTGCCATTAGGGAAATGGTTTAGTTATCAGCCAATCCTGGATTGTGATAAACATATGAGGCATATTGAATATATAAAAAGACTGAAGTTGTGTTTATCAAGACAGAAATGAACAATGAATGAAATGTTAAATTTTCTCTAATATAGTTACAACACTAAACTGCATCTTATGGTGAGTATTGGATTGTCATCTTGGTTTGGTTTTATGGCATATCAACCATTGTAGGTTATTTAATGCCAAATCCTTTTTATACATATATATTGAATATATGATTTCTAAACACATTTTGTAGATTATACTGTAGTGGAAGGGAAAATTCGTATTTTGGTTTGGTGCGCAATTTAATTCGACACTTAATTTCACCCAATCAGGATGACTTATCCTATTCAGCTCGGACCTCCTTTTCCTGGGCAGCAGATTGGGTAAGCTGCCAAACCCAGTCTCTTTGGCTGGAGAATGCCGTCCAGTGCAGACGTCACACTGGCCATTCTTCAATAGCAACACCAGCTCTTTGGCTGGAGAACGCCGTCCAGTGCAGACGTCTCACTGGCCGTTCTTCAATAGCAATAGCAGCTCTTTAGTCGGACAACGCCGCCCAGTGCAGCCGTCTCACTGCGGCTCTAGAATAGCAGTAGCAGCAGCATGGACACACGAGGGAACCTAGCTAGTTTATGGATTCCTTGCAAGGAATCCCAGTTGAATATAAATTAGATACATTCAACAAGCCTCGCACAGGCACAACTTTATGTCACCCCAAAATTGGCTATGTCAACACAATGCTTTTATTCCGCAAACGACACCTAGCTCTCAATTCACCTCTGGGCAACCTTAATGGAGACAACGCAAACTCTCCACCAGACGCACAAAATTCACGGTGACTCTCAAGTTCAATTTCTCCAACTGCAACATGGCTTTCGTTAAACTACAATGAACACAATCCCTCACATGTCTGACGACACACGCTGCCATCTCAACCTTCTCAACTTCTCATAAATCCATTTCGTCCCCTTACTCAAAAAAAAAAAAAAAGAAATAAAATACTGAATACTACATGTCAAAATTATTATTTACCAAGAATACAACTGCAAGCAACAGCAACACTTAATTTTTCACTTTTATATTCATCCTTCCTTTATATAACTAACAACAATTAGCAAAAGACCTTACACGGTTAGCGAGGAAGCAACTCAACGTAAACACGCACCCACATTACAACCATTCCTCGCTAACAACAACAAAAATTCCGGCTAAAAATTTCTCGCTAAAATACTTTTAACCAAGCCTGAGTTAATTTTTTTTTTGCACACAGTTAAATGGTTTCCCCTATTTCTACCTAATTGGAATAATTCTATTTACTATTAATCATTTGTTTGCTCACAGTTAAATGTCTTCAAGTATTGCTGTTTAACACTAACAATTCAATTAAAAATCAGTTATTTGTTTACACACAGTTAAATAGTCAATCAGTTTTATTTCAAACAATTCAGTTTAGCATGTGAACAAAGTTAGATGGTTCCAAGTATTGCTATGTATCACTAACAATTCAATCAAACATTTATTTGTTTACAAACAGTTAAATGATTAAACAGTTCTATTTCAAGCAATACAGTTCAGCATAAGTCATTTTTTTGCACTTGGTTTAAATGTCAAACAGTTCTATTTGATCCTATTTGTTTCGAACATTGAAGCATTGTTTGCACACAAGAAATGTAGACAACGCATTATTAGTCATCCCATCAGTAAAGAAGATAGAGTACCCAGTGGTTTCTTTCTTCTTTTTTTTCTTTATTTAATGGTATATCAATTTTTGTGGGTTATTTAACTCTTGTAGAATAGTAGTACTATTATTTAAACCATAGCTGGGGGATAAGGAAATTCATATGTTTACCAAGGGCATTAGTCTAAAAGTGAATATAATAGCACAACTGGAGTTAGAAATCATTAACCACAATATTGCAATTCAGCATATCAGTCACTTGCCACAAGGACTCCAGACATGAAACAGTGAGGAGCAGCAAGAACAATTACTAGCCAAGGAGACAAGATGACATGGCCCAGTTGGCTAGGGCTGTAGAATACACTGACTGCATGTCTGCAGAGGGGTAAGACTCTAAACAATATGGTTATGATACTAAACAATCTGATGGTACTATTTACCAACCCCTCCGCTCGGGCAGGATATGACACAAGGTCAATTTTTAAGCGGAGTTTAACAGGTTTGAATTCAGAGTTTTCCTTCTCCTAGACTAGTTGCCTCACCAAGGCTGAAGAACCTAGTCCGTCCTACTATTTACCCATAGCTGGAGGGAGAATAAGGGGGTTGATACCTTTCCCAAGGGTATTTGCCCGAAAGTGAACGTAATAGCGCAACTGGAGTACGAACTCGCGTACTACGATTCTGCAGTTCATCGCTTTAACCATTACACCACGTGGACAATCTGATGGTGAGGCTCCAGTAATGTTAGAGTTTTGGGAAATGCGGAGTACCCTTTCATTGCCATCGCTCTCAGGTCCACTCTGACCCAAAGTGGTAGCACCTTATAGGACCTTGATCTGTGGGTTAAATAGAACTAAAGTGTGTTCTTATGCTAAACTGAATTGTTTGAATTAGAACTGCTTAACTAAACTGAATAGCTTGAAATAAAAATCTTTTTGACAATTAAATTGTGTACTCATGCTAAACTGAATTGTTTGAAACAGAACTGTTTATTTGTATAAAAATGGATTTGGCATTAAATAACCTACAAAGGTTGATATATCATAAAACCTAACCAACCATCTAAGTACTGAGCAAGCTCATCACAGTTTTAGAGTGGGTGGCTAAATTGTCTGTTTCATGAACATTTTGATTGAACATTGAAAATTTATCAAAAAATATGATAAATCATAGAATGAGCACTTGTCTAAGGGTCAGAATTTCACCAGGAACTCATTTATGATGTCTAAAAACTCGAGTGTTGGGAAGAATTTAATATTTGCTAGACTTTTGACACACATGTAAAAGCACAAAAAAATCATAAAATACAGCTCAAGGTCAATTGGCAATATATACACTTTCAACATGTAATAAAAATATATTCTAAACCTTTCAATTCCAAATATGAGAACATTTCTGGAAACCATATGGGTATTTTGTCTACAGTGTCTGAGTGAGAAAGCCATTTTAAAGATTGCACCTCAATTTTAATGATAAATTTGCATATACAAATTTCTTTCAATAAAACTGTCAACTTCAAAACACTAACTTTTCAACAAAAATGATTGAAACAAAATTTTAAAAATCTGTGCACCAAAATTCAAGATTAAGAATATACATGTGTTCTGTTACATTAACTGTCTTCAAAAATAACCAATTTCTGGCCCTTGCCTACTTCAGGGATCTAATGGGAACAGGTGCTTTAAGCATGATTTGACCATTAAGTTATACTATACAATTACTGATATAATTCTAAAATACGCAGCCAAAGTTATTTCCCTTGACAAACTTATACCCGGAAGTTTTTCATTGTTTGAAACACCTCTGAAACTTGTTTTTGATATGGTATTTCTTTTAATGTCCTCCAAATTTTTTACCCTTGAGATGAATTTTCAATTTAGGAAACAAGAAAAAAAACATTTGCTGCTGAAAGTTTGATGTATATAGTAGGTGATGCACTTGCAATATCCTCTTATGCCAAAAAAAAATGTTGTTCAAAATCTATTGAGAATGACTTTCAAGGTCACTTTTGTTTTTTTCAAATTGGTCCTGACTTATTCTATAAGTTGCTCAGTAGTGCAATCATCTTCATTTACATTTTAAAACAAAATAGGAATTAAACTTCAGTTTTTATACTTTTTGATTGGCCTAGCGGTTTGAGTGTTCGCCAATGGCCCGGGAGACCTGGGTTCAATTCCAGGTCGAGTCATACCAAAGACTTAAAAAATGGTACTTGATGCCTCCTTGCTTAACACTCAGCATTATAAGGTATGGATCAAGGGTAAAGTGGACCAATCCAGGGAAAGGAGTAGTGCCCTTCCCTACACCTTGGTGTAGTAGCTATCAAAAAGGGAGCCTTTGGGTTACCCTCGACTATGGTCACCAACTTTACTTTACTTACTCATATGTTGCCATGCTTAAATTATCAGAACCCCCCCCCAGAAATTCACGCACAGAGTTTGGATGTTTGATAACTGTTTTTAAACATTTACACAGTCTTAGTGGCATTGCTTATATGAGCATCACAAAGTCTCACATCTTGTATATGTTACTATGCTTAAACTATAATTCTAATTGATTTTTTTCTATGACATATCAACCCATCTAGGATTATTTTATGCCTGCAGGTTCGGGAATCATGTTCATTTTTACATTTTTTTGTGTAGTATCTTAAGTTTTTTTGCACATAATTATATGATATCAGGTATTCGTATCTAATAGAAATAATTTGCAAACTGATCTATTTCATCCATGGATGGGACTATAACAGGTTCTACCACCTCAGGTCAGGTGAATATGCTGTTATTCTCATATTCACCTGACCTGAACAATAATAAAGGGACACCACACTCCCTAGATCTCCAGAACTGGAGCCTCACCATTAGATGCAGTTTAGTGTCATATCCAAGAGAAGTCTTACCTCTCCATCAGGGATACAGTCAGTATATTTAAACCCTGCTGATTAAGCAGTTCTTTTTCAAGCAATTCAGTTTAGCATAAGAAAACTCAGGGACAGGTTTACAAGGAACTAAAAATAACACTGAAGAAATTTAATGCAGAATAGTACAAGGTGATTGAAAATAACTCACTATTTTACTTTCTTATTTGTCGCTGCCTCCCACCAGACAAGATTTGACACAAGGTCAATGACCTGAAGGTCGGCTTAAAGTGGGGATTATTTTACTTTCTTCTCATATTCACTTCTTGTAAAAATCATGGTTAAAGAATAAATCATGAGAATTTGAAAATAGAGAGTTACTTTTCAATCACCCTGTATATAAGCCTAATTAAAACTAGTGGGAAAATGAAAGGAGTCCCAGTGGTATAATAGCTAAAGCACTGGACTGTGGTCTCAAAGTAAGTGAGTTCAAACTCCAGTCATTCACTTTTGGACTAATACCCTTAGGAAGGGTATGAACCTTCTTATCCACCCAGCTATGGGTTAAATAGTATCACAGCTGTTCTACAAGGAAGGATTTGATATTAAATAACCCACAAAGACTGATATGCCATTAAACAAAGATACCATTCCACATTTTAACTAGTGAGAAACTGATGCAACTCAAAGATACTGGGGGTGTCCTCATAGTGTAATGGTTAAAGTGATGGACTGTGGAATCATAGTAAGCGAGTTTGTACTCCAGTCATGCTATTACGTTCTCTTTCGGGCAAATACTCTTGGGTATGAACCCCCTTATCCTCCCAGCTATGGGTTAAATAGTACCACTAATGTTCTTCTAGGAGATTGGCATTGGCATTAAATAACCTACAAAGATTGATATGCCATTAAACAAAGAAACCAAACCATCAAAGATACTATTACACAGAATCAAGAAAACTGGGAGGTCATCATCTTCTGTTAATGATAAAATGAAACTCCAATAACCTTGTATTATTATTGTTCATAATTTTCTACTTTTTAGTATTGTATAAAATATCTAGAAGACCATGAGTGGTCAAGAAATAGAGGTGGCACTGTTATCATAAACCTGTAGTTTGCTGATGATATTGACAGTGTAACAGGTGATGAAAATAAACAAGGCTGATCTTGTCAAGGGTCTTGATAAAATGTTGCATGCCTATGACATTGAGATAAGTGTAGAGAAGATAAAGGTCATGACCAATTGCACCAGTAGAAGTAAAAAGGACATCAAGGTAGAAGGCAAAAGACTTGAAACTGTTAGCAGTTTCAAATGACTTGACTCAACCATCTCAGATAAAGGATTGAAACCAGAATTTCTGGACAGAATTGCTCAGTTAACTGCTGCATTGATAAAACTGAAATGCAAATAGCAAGACAAAATCATCTTTCTGACATTAAAAATCAAACTCCTGTACATACTTGTCATCTCAATCTTTCTGTACATTTGTGAATCCTAAACCCTCACTGCTGACCCCCAGAGACACATTGGAGTCCTTAAGATGAGCTGCTACTGTAAGATCTTGAACTTCTCATACAAAGATCACATCACAAGCAAGGAGATCAGAAAAAGAATAACTGCTGCTTTTGAACCAGATGATATCTTACTTAACATTGTGTCAAAAAAAGAGGTGTGGCATGAACATGAAATGAAATCATCTAGCCTGGCAAAAATCATTCTGTGAGACACAATGCCAGGAGGAAGATGAAGAAGCAGATAGAAGCAGAAGTGGGAAGTTAACATCTGGGAATGGACAGGCCCGTTTTTCGTTGAGTCACTGTGTAGCTTACAAGTGAGATGGATGGTGGGCGATTGTCACAGAGCCATTGGTGGTGCTACTATAATCCCCACCAGTGGGTTACAAGACTGATGATGATGATGATAAAATGTCTGATTTTCATCCATTTTAATCTCACTTGTTTATTGCAAGGGCAAGAAAATCTTCTGCCTGATGATCATGATAACATGAAACTCAGAGTAACAGGAGGAGTACCACATGGTTTGTCATTTTAAAATATATATATGAAAATCCTATGGTACATACAGAATTTTAGAATAGCTTTAAGTAGAGCATACATTGAGAGTTCTAAAAAAAAAATTTTTTTTTGGTCATGTCTTGTCAGAGAAACATTGACTGCAAGTAGTAGTGAGGAATAAATCAATGAAGTTGATGAAAGGAGATGAAAAAAGAAAGAAAAAAACCCAATCCCAAAATAGCCCCCCCCCAAAAAAAAACACCAAACATTGACCTGGAGGGAATGGTATGGTTTGTTTTTGTTGTTTTTGTTGACTAAATCAGATTTGGTTGCAGTATTATTGGACTATATCACCCAATACCAACCTACCCTCTGCAAGCAAAAGGATTTCTACAATCTTTTGTTCAACCCTACTGATTATATGTAGTTGTAAATATGATGAAATTTAACAAGTTTTACTTGGCATATTCCCTCAATGTGGTAGTAAACCAACAAAGTCTGTTGGTATTGTAAGGTACTGCTGAGGTGTCTGGATTAGGGGTAATGATGCCCTAATCTCAAAACCATGCCTAACAAGTCAGCTGATAAGAATTTTCTTGGCAGCACTGCTACTATTTTTTTTTGAGTATGTGTATAAAGTTATTTCTATATTACATCTATTGTTATATATATTATATATATATATATATATATTATATATATATATATATGCAAATTTCATTAAACATAATAGACATTTTATGTCTACATATTTTCTTTTGGATCCGTTTGAATTCCTGTATTACTTTTATTGTATTCTGGGGGAATTGATTTATGTATTGTCCATAGTTGCATGTATCCCTAGTACTTTCTGCCCGACTTTTGGGCCATCATCAGGGGAGGATCCTACTACAAAAGTGATGTAACTTTTGTTTTAGCATATTACAACTGTGTAAGGGCGTCTTTGCCGTTGAAGGTTTTTTGGCGTTTGTTTTTGAATGTGATTCTATATTTAGTGCCAGTAGCTAAATATAATATATATATATATATATGTTTGTGTCTGTTTTATTTACAGTGAATATACCTATCTATTCATTTCTGCAGGAGTGTGTTTGCATAAAGTTAGTAATTAACTTAATGACTTGATAAAAAAATCAGTTTTTGCTGAATCATTTTCATAGATAGAATTGCCAATTATTCGGCAGATCCCAAAAGAAACATTGAAATGAACTCTAGTAAATTTCTAAAAGGTTAATGTTTATTTTAAAAAAAGTTTTAGTGGGTTGGCTGGATGGGTGGTTTTTATGGCATATCAACTCTATAGGTTATTTAATACCAAATTATGTTTATACAGATATATTGAATTTATGATTTATAAACACATTTTGTAGATAATATTAAATGAGCCTGAGCTCATTTTTTTGCACACAGTTAAATGCGTTTCAAGTATTGCCTATGTAACAGTAACAATTTAACATCCCTCATCTGTTTGCATACATTTAAATAGATATAAATATATGATTTGAAAGTAAATAGTTTGTAGGTAATTTCATTTTAAATGAGTTTAGAAGTAACTTGTTTGCACAGCAGTATTACTATTGTTTCTACAAAGTTAAATGGTTTCAATTATTCCTATCTGACATTAATAATTCTATTCAATATTAGTCATTTGTTTGCACACAGTGAAGTGCTTACAAGTATTGCTATTTAACACTAATAATTCTATTCAACACTATTCATTCATTTGCCACACAGTGAAATATTTCCAAGTTTTGTTATGTAATACCAATAATTCAATTTAAACACAGTTTCAAGTATTGCTATTTAAGTTTAATGGTTCCAAGTATAGCTATGTATCACTAACAATTCAATTAGTCATCAGTCATTTGTTTTGCACACAGTTTTAAATGTCAAACTTGACCCATAGATAGGACCTTATCAAGTTTAGTTTGGTTGTTTGGGTTTTATGGCATATCAACCCTTGTAGGTCATTAAATGCCAAATCCATTTTTATGAAAATAGTTCTATTTCAAACAATTCAGTTTTGCATAAATACACTGTTAAATGTAAGTACAGTTTAATTGTGAAAAAACATTCCATTTCAAGCTATTCAGTTTAGTCAAGCAGTTCTAATTCAGGTTATTCAGTTTAGTATAAGTACAGATTTTGTTTGCACACAGTTAAATGTCAAAACAGTTCTATATTAAACAATTCAGTTTAGTGTAAGTACAGTTTCAATGTCTAAAAACAGTTCCATTTCAAATAATTCAGTTTAGCATGCGGTTTAAATGTAAGTACGGTTTAGTTGTTAAAAACATTTCTATTTCAAGCTATTCAGTTTAGTCAAACTGTTCTAATTCAAATAATTCAGTTTAGCATAAATATGCCGTTAGTTCTATTTAACCGATATATAACCTACCAGAGTGGACCTGGGAGCAATGACAATGAAGGGGTATTCCGCATTCCCCAAAGCCCCAGCATCACTGGAACCTCACCATCAGATTGTTTAGTGTCATATCCAGGACATATGTTGAGGTGGAGTCTTACCCCTCGGCAGAGGTGCAGTCGGTGTATTCTACAGCCCCAGCCGACTGGGCAACCTTATCAAGTGCTACCACTCAAAGTCAGAGTGGAACTGAGAACAATGGCAATGAAGAGGTACTCCAAATTCCTCAGAGCTACAGGAGTGGAGCCTCACCATCAGATTGTTTAGTGTCATAATCGGGACACTCATTGGGGGCAGGTCTTACTTCTCTGCAGAGATGCAGTTGGTGTATTTTACAACCCCTGCTGACTGGGCTGAAAAAAGTTTTGTTTGCATAAGTACTAAGTAAATAAGTAGTAATTTACTAAGCATTTTGCTTAGATGTAGCACAAGGCTGAATGAATGGGGCACCCAGTGAGACTCGAACTCACTCTTGCAGGTTTGCTAGTCAAGCCTACTAACCATTACATACCCGAGGTGCCCTAATTAAGTGAATAAGCCTCTCACCAGACAGGACTTGACACAAGGTCAATGACCTGAAGGTCGATTAAAATGTGGATTAGAGAAAGGGGAGTTTGGGCACGAACCTAAGCACGAGCCCTAGTGACTATGATGCATCTAACCCATCCAAAGGTGGCCCAGCCGAAGCCAGGGCCCTTACGGCCTCAAGTCTGCCTTTAAATAAGCCGGGGAGGAAAGGAAAATTTGTTGAACAATTTATCTAATAAGTAAATCATAAAACCTTATTGAAAATGAAGAAGTTACCTCCCTTGGATTAATATTTGTTAAAATTGTAGACTCGTCGATTTTTTCATGTCACAGTATATATATGTACTACTATATATATATATATATATATATATATATATATATATATATATATATATATATATATACACTGTGACATGAAATATATATATATATATATATATATATATATATATATATATATATATATATATATAATGTATTTCATTTATTTTTTAGATTAGCCATTATTTGCTGAAAAAATAACAAATGAAGGTTGGGAACTTTTACTCACACGATTTCGTATTTAGTTATTTACTGAACATACGAGGATTATTAAATAAGTTTCCAGACTTTTTTCGTATGGGCACTTTTATTGATAGTACACACATGAAACTCTAGCCCCCTTCGAAGTAATCTCCTCCGGCTGCAATGCACTTGTTGTACCGTTCCAACAACTTCTGGAAGGACTCATGGAAGACCTCTTGTGTGAGCGTGTCAATGACCTTCGTCACAGCCTCTTTCATCTCCTCAATTGTCTCATTACGACAGCTTGTGAGCTTAAGGAATAACCAAAAGTCACAGGGAGCAAGGTCTGGATTATAGGGAGGCTGAGGAACTGTCTCGATGCCCATCTTGGTCAAATAGTCTGTGACCAGGATGGAGTTGTGGACTGGTGCATTGTCCTGCTGGAAATGCCACTGGCCTGATTTGAAGAGTGCTGGCCTCTTCTGACAGAATCTCTTCCTAAACTCCCTTAAAACCTCAACATAGTAACCCTAACCCTAAGCCTAACCCTTTGGCCAATCAACTCTGGTGTATTGACTTCCTTACTCCTCCCACACCTCTCATCATCTCTCACAGACTCCCTGGCTTCCTTGAATCTCTTATGCCACTCAAAAACTGATATTCGATTCATGCAAGATGGTTGAAAAGCAGTCTGAAGCATTCCATATGTTTCTGTGGCCTTTTTTCCAAGTTTAAAACAGAATTTTATTGCATATCGTTCTTCTAAAGTGTCCTTACGTCCAGATTGCATTTTTGAAATTCACCAGCTGTGAACATCTGGCTTTAGTAGGGTGTATTCCAATTCCTGCTGTAGCTGTTCATTTGAAGCTGAAATCATAAAAATTGGTCAGTCATCTCATAAGATGTATAGCAATAACATACTGAATTTTCAAGGGTCTACAACAATTCTAAATGCCTGTACAAAAAAGTCTGGAAACTTATTGAATGTACCACATAGCTTATATATGGGACAAAAGTAGAAGAATGAGGAGCCGAGTGAAAATCGAACTTCATAACAACGGGCTGCTACAAGAGGTGTCCAAGTTGTAATTTACTAAGCTTTGATTAGTTGTGGCACTCGGTTGAAAGTATTGGGAACCTAATGAGACTCAAAATCATGAGTAATAGTCTAACTTGCTAATCATTACATCACGTGACCCTCCCCCAATTTTGTATTTAACCAATTGCCAAGTAGTAGGGATATTTTATGGACATATTTCGAGAAATTGTGACTTCTTCTTGATAAAAGTTCTGTCGGAAGATAGAATAAGTTACCATTTGTAATACCATTTATTTTGAAAGGTATTTTGTATTCCTATCCTTTTAAGTAAAAAAAAATGAAAATAAAAATAAATAGACAAGTCATAAGAAATGTGCTTTTTCTTAGTTTACCCATTATCAACAAAGAAAAGTGTAATCAATGTGAACATTCAAAGTGTATAATTATTTCTTATAAAGTGAAACTAATTCAATACATACAGGGTGGAACGATAAAATTGTCGTCCTAAAGAAAACAACACTACAGCTTTATTTTAAAACTTTTATTGAAAAAATCAATTCAGGTAACTTGATTATGTAGTAGAGCTGACATTTATTCAATGTAGCCACCTTCAGCCTCAATCACCACCTCGATATGGATCCGGAACTAGGAGCATGCCTTTTCCACAAGTGCCGGGGGGAGCTCGGCGAATACTCGGCGGATGGCGGCGATCAGGCTGGCTTTGGTGTTGTGGGAGGTCATGTTGGTGATGTTCTTGATGTATGACTGAACGAAGTAGTCCAGCAGGTTCAGGTTGGGGAAGAAGCCGATATTATGCGCTCTGGGTAGTTGTTACGATGGAGGTTGTGTCTCAGACTAATCATTTCTTCTTGATATGCATCAGTATCGCTACTAATAGTTTTTGATTGATGTTGTAAGCAACGGAATATTCCTTTCTTTACCGTATATGGATGATGAGAGTTGAAATTGAGGTACTGTCTGGTTGGAGGCGGCTTACAGTACACAGATGACCTGAATCCTACCCCAAGTGCATAACATCGGCTCCAAGAAACCTAGATAGGAGGATGGAGGATAATACCTGAAAACTCACCACAGTATGTCTGCCCTATGTCAAAGAACTAGCCAAAAGGATCCAAAAGATATGTAGTCCATATGACATCAGGACAGTATTCACAAGTGGAGGTATCTCTTCCGGGTCAAACCACCAACGGAATTCAACATGATCAAGAACTGTTTTTACTCCATCCCTTGCAATTGTGGTAAAATATACAAAGGTGAGACAGTTCGCCCACTAAAAGTAAGGTTAGAAGAACATCGGAAGGCAGTAGTATGAGGTGAGATTGAAAAGTCGGGTATGGTGGACCATATATGGAAGGAAAAGGGAAACCCTTATGGGATAAAGTTGAAATAATTGATTGGGCTGAACATTGGAGGATTAGACGCCTTAAGGAATCAGCACATATGTTGAGCTACAATGACCTACTGAGTAGACCAAGTATAGAGTTGAATACAATATGGGAACCGATAATTAAGAAGGCTAGATGAGAAAAAAAATCTGAATATGAGCACAGGTAAAAATCATACATAATAATAGTAATTCTAGTCAAGTAAGAACATTAAGTTTATAAGTCCCAAAAATTCACTCTGAATTGTCCAGCAGGACACATGGCGTAACGGTTATTGGCGTTGGTTCCCTAAGCTTCTAAGGAGACAATCATCTGCAGGTTCAATCCTCACTACAGGCGAGTAACAATACTTAACACTTGTACCTGGTTATGGCTAATGGAATCAGAACAGGCGACCCCCATGGATTCAATAAAGGATGTAGTTTGAAGTTCCGTGAAGGTTCCCGAGTTCGACAAACACCTGAAGAATGCTGGAGGATATATTGGTCGAAACGTTGTGGAAATAGCAATAAAGATGAAGACAATAGTCCGAAAACCCTTAATGATAAAAAAAAAACAAAGGTACTTGTCCAGAATATCTCACTGAAGAAAAAACTGCAATAATGTGCAAAAAATTCTATCGAATATAATACTTATATTCACCATCCAAATAAGATTATGTTTCTATCGTAATTTATTTTTTTACTGAGCATTTACATTTATAAACCATATCCAGTTCAGTCAGCTGGGGCTGTATTATACACTGACTGCATCTCTGCAGAGGGGTAAGACTCAGCCCCCAACAAGTGTCCTGAATATGACACTAAACTATCTGATGGTAAGGCTCAAGTAATGCTGGATCTTTGGGGAATGTGGAGTACTCTTTCATTGCTATTGCTCCAAGGTCCACTCTGGCATGGAGTGGTAGCACCTGATAGGGTCCTATCTATTGGTCAAATAGAACTGTTTGAAATTTAAACTGAGTGCAAACAAATGACTTATGCTAAACTGAATAGTTTGAAATAGAACTGTCTGATCATTTAACTGTGTAAACAGATGACTGATGTTTAATTGAATTGTTAGTGATTCATAGCAATACTTGAAACTATTTTACTTTGTTGACTTATGTTTATGAATCATATATATCCAGTATACATGTAGGAAAAGAATTTAGCATTAAATAAACTACAATGGTTGATATGCCATAAAACCAAACCAAACCAAACCAAACCAAACAAACCATGTCTTTAACTTGATGCAATTCATGTGCCTGTTATATTTAAACATCTTTTTTTATATTTTTCATCTTTACTTTTCATAACCACTTAGAAGGTGTTGACTTTCAGATGATTGCTGTATATAATTTGTGGAACTAAATTATAGTTGCTAAGTAAAAATGTAGAGAGGCTTGTGGCATAAATGTTATTGTCATAGGAACTGGACTCAGCTATCCAAGTTCAAATCTTCAACTAAGCTGTTTGCATTTCCCATAGTGCTAATACTCTTGAGAAAGTTACAAACCCAACTATTCTCTCTCCAGCTATGGGTAAATGGTAGGGAAGACTAGACTCTTTAAATTTACTTTGGCAACTAGTATAAGAGAAGGAAAACTTTAAATTCAAACCAGTTGTAGACCTGAAGAAGGATAGGCCATGCCAGTTTATATCTGCCAAGATATGCTACATGAATAGCATCCACATTAACTAATAAAGTTGTGAGATGAGTGATGAGTGACGGTAAAACAATCAAGCAAATCACTTAAACTTAGATTTATCTGGATGGTGAATGTAAGCATTAAGTTTCTACATAATTATTTTTTATTTTACTGCTGACATTTTCTCAACAGGATATTCTATACAAGTATCATGCATATAATTATAAAATGAGCTCGGAAACCTGCATATTATCCCTGAAAATATCTTCCAGAACACATTCCAAAACTGGTAAAAAATGGTATATCAGTTGAGAAGATGATTTCAAAGGAGATAAATCTTATTAACTTGTAGCTAAAGCAATATATTTGTTGCTTTGTAGATATACAATGCAGAAGAGGTGTGCTTAGTATAATGATTATCATTGAAGGAAATGGAATCAGGTGACCTGAGTTAAAATCCTGGAAGAGGCTATTTGCATTTCACATAGTGCTAATACCCTTAGGAAAGACATCAATATCTCTTATCTTACCAGCTATGGATAAATAAGGCAGACTGGGTTCATTAGCCTTGGTTTGGCTACCAATCTAGGAGAAGGAAAACTGTATTTAAACCAACTTTACTCTCCTTAAAAATTGACCTTGTGTCACATCCTACCTGTGGTGGTGAGGTTGGGTGATTACTCACATTGTAGAAATACCAGAAACTATGAAGCAAACCTCTTTATCTCCTCTCTTCATTGCCATATTCTAATCTGGCATATCCCATCAGTAAAGCATTTTAACTAATCTCTTCATTGGTATATTCTGATATGCCATATTCCACTAGGAAACCTCTTTCTCTCATCTCTTCATTGCCATATTCTAATCTGGCATATCATCATCATCATGTCGTGCCACCAGCAAGGATATCCCTGGCCCTCTTTCGCCACTTCTCCCTATCGTTCATCGCTTCTGGCAGATCTTCTGGGCTACATCCCGTATCCACACAGAGCTGCTGTATGTATGTTCGAGCTGGTTGTCCTGCTTTTGCTCGGCCATATGTGGGGGTCCATAGGAGTACATCACTTATGAGCTCATCCCTGCTTCTCCAGCAGTGTCTTGCATGTCTGGTTCGTCTAACTTTGATAGTTTTCGTGATGGGAGGTACTATTTACCAACCCCTCCGCTCGGGCAGGATATGACACAAGGTCAATTTTTAAGCGGAGTTTAACAGGTTTGAATTCAGAGTTTTCCTTCTCCTAGACTAGTTGCCTCACCAAGGCTGAAGAACCTAGTCCGTCCTACTATTTACCCATAGCTGGAGGGAGAATAAGGAGGTTCATACCTTTCCCAAGGGTATTTGCCCGAAAGTGAACGTAATAGCGCCACTGGAGTACGAACTCGCGTACTACGATTCCGCAGCTCATCGCTTTAACCATTACACCACGAGGACACGTGATGGGAGGTAGGTGGCCGTATAGTTGGTGCTTTGTGGGGTGTTGTCTTCAGGAATTGTTCAAAATTGCTCGCCGCATTCTTGAGTAATTGCCGTCTAGCTTTTTCTCCAGCCGTTTTGTTAGCGTCCAAATAGTGCATCCATATAACAGTATTGATACGACTGCTACCTGGAAGAAACTGCGTTTCATTTTATCGGTCAGGTCTGACTTCCATATGATCGATAGCGACTTTATCTCTTCTCTTCATTGCCATATTCTAATCTGGCATATCCTACCAGGAAATCTCTTTATCTTCCCTCTTCATTGCTTCTTGTCCTTTTTAGTGGGGAGATGCAGATTTATTTATCTTGATGAATTATCATTTACCTAATATATGTGGGAGACTTAAAAAAGTCACATCTGCTTGGTGCATTGTCAATTATTCTTTACAAATTTATATTGTTTGATGGTCATACTTGAATCCACGATAGAGTTCTCATGGTGTAATGGCTAAAGTGCTGGACTGTGGTCTTGACGTAAGTGAGTTTGAACTCCACTTTCAAATTAATACCTTTGGAAAAGCTATGAACTCTCTTATTCCTCCAAATATGGGTTTAATAATATCTCTGCTATTCTTCAGCTTTAAATAACCCATGAAGGTTGATATGGCATTAAACAAAGAGACCAAACCTAACCCAACCCTTGAATAAGAGATAGCTATCATCATGATTCATTCTTTACATTGGTGTTTCCATTGGTCAAAATGAACCTTACCTTATGAAGTTAAATATATGATTTACAAGTTATACAAATAGTGAAATGTTTTCTTTTTTTAAATACAAATAATTTCTAATGTTCCTGGTACTTTGCTTTAAGCTACAAATATGTAAAATGAAATTTTTAAAAATGATTAGTTATTTTCTTGTTATATTTATACCGGACATTGGCCTAGGGGTTAGAGTGTTCACCAATACCAAAGACTCAAAAAATGGTACTTGATGCCTCCTTGCTTAACACTCAGCATTATAAGGTACGGATCAAGGGTAAAGTAGAGCAATCCAGGGAAGGAGTAGCGCCCTCCCCCCTACACATTGGTGTTGTAGCAATCGAAAAGGGAGCCTTCGGGTTACCCTCGACTATGGTCGCCAACTTTACTTTACTTATTGTTATAACCGGGACATTGGCCCAGCGGTTAGAGTGTTCGCCAATGGCCCGGGAGACCTGGGTTCAATCCCAGGTCGAGTCATACCAAAGACTTTAAAAATGGTACTTGATATCACCTTGCTTAACACTCGGCATTATAAGGTACGGTTCAAGGGTAAAGTGGAGCAATCCTGGGAATGGAGTAGCGCCCTCCCCTACACCTTGGTGTAGTAGCTATCGAAAAGGGAGCCTTCGGGTCACCCTCGACTATGGTCGCTAACTTTACTTACTTACTTATTGTTATATTTATGTATCATGAAGTAGCAACAAATAAAAACACAAGCCAAAACATTTAATTTTGAAACCAGTGTTAAAGTACTTAATTTTAGATACTGACGCTATTTATAGAAACAAATTCGAAAAGTAAACGCTGCACAATACAATAGTACAGACGCTCATTCTTACAAAGTAGTAACGTACATACAAAAGTTACGTCACTTTTGTAATACATCATCCCCTGATGATGTCCCAAGGTTGGGCAAAAAGTACTTGGGAAATAACTAATTATGGAAGATTTATTAACCAATTCTCGCCGAATATCAAAAGATCAATACGGCAATTCGAAACGATTAACAAAAAAATATGTAGACAAAAAATGTCTATTATGTTCAATCAAATATGTATTAATGAAGAAATGCTGCCACAATATACATACGTACTCCTATGTATACACATACATATGTATATATATATACTGTTATCCTCAAACAGTTTCGTTGTATCACACACACACACACACACACACACACATATATATATATATATATATATATATATAGAGAGAGAGAGAGAGAGTTCAAAACACGTTAAGATTTTGTTTCAAGCTACCAACAGTTTTATTTAAGCTATCCAATAATACTCTGAAAAAAAAAACTGAGAATGAGCTGTGGCTTTTTTCATTTGTATTTGACATAATTTTCCTACGGCTGGTATAATGGGTTTATGGTGGTTAGCGTGAGATGTTGAGTTTATGGTGTAAAATAATGCTCAGCCTAAAATATGTTGCTTTTTGTAAGATAATGCCAACCCGATATGTTAGGCATTCTGGCTAAAACGATTGTCTGTTTTTTTTTTGCAAACATTTGAAATAAGAAGAGAAGAACAGAAGATAAGTAAAGTTGTGATGAGGTCAAGAGGTCAGATCACCGAAATTAAGTACTGATCAGTGAACCCAATACTTAAGTATGTGACCATTTAGTAACAGCAGGAATTGTAAGCAAATTTATGTCAGACTAAACAAAGCTTAGTAAATAAAAAGAACAGAAATAAAAGAAATATTTTGTTTTGACTAGTCATCTTTTATTATCAGTTTTTATTTTATCTTAAAAAGATTTTTTATTGATGAACTTAGAATTTGCTAAATTTGACTATCTAAATCACAAGTTTAAGTCTCTTAAACTATGCAGTTGTTATATAATTAAGATAATGATTAATTATATTAACCATTTTTCGTTAATTATATCTTATTATTTAGTTTAGTAAGGCTTTGAACTACTCGTTGTCTCTGGTTCAGGAGTCGTAGGCAAACGGGACACTCGCATGCCCGTGCAGAAAGGATATGACAATCATCATCTGCCATAATAAACTCCCAGACAGGAAATAGAGCTGGACGGCCGTTGGGGTGAATTGAGGGAATGGTTGGCGTCATACCTGGAGGAGAGGATCTAGAGAATTTGAGGATTTTGAAAAGAGTTCTGTCGAGGTTCGACCGTTGAAGGTAGCGGTTGAGTTTTTCGGATCTGATGAGATCAGATCAGTTTGGGTCTCGACCAGTAGAAATGAGTTGAGATCTTAGACACTACAAGATGTGCCGTGTGGGGGTGGGTGGGTGTCAGCATAGTATGGTTAGCGTAGGCTTTTATGATTTGTATCTCTCTCCTCGTGTCGCCAAAGATTGAACGCTAAAGAAATAAACCCGTTCGTATCAGAAACGACAGAGTCGCCACATATTGTTATTATTGACTCAACGAGTAAACAACACAGTTAAATACCAACATATCTCAGTCTGTAACATAAACACGAAAAGGTAAAATACTAACTTGAGAACTTATAACTAAAAAAAGAAATTATTGGAAGATATGACATATTAAACGCTAATACTGAGTATAAACTTGTGAAAAACGTCTTAGTTCCTGTTAACACACAAATGATTGGTATCATGTTCCGAGTCAATGAAGGTTACACAATCCAGTTCAGCATTAAATCCAGGATGGCAAAGTTACAAATAGGCAAATCCAAATAGAAAATCCAACATCAGTAAGATGTCCTTTTATTCGCAGGAGACATCACATTACAGGATTTATTTATCTTTTTTATAGTAATTCGAAAATTCATTTTTCCCTCAGAATGCATCGTCAATGATTATCTATTTTAGAAAGGAATTTTTTTTATATCTAAATACCAAGAAAATAATCCGGCATAAACATTTTAACAAACACGAAATCTAGAAGGATCTGTTGGGAAACAACAAATAATTATCACCCTTAGAGAATGGATGTGTCCATGGGATGTCATATGACAGTCTCAGAAAACTATTCTCACTGTTTTTTGCCTTTGTTCTTTGGGCAGTAGAGACAGGGACTCGACTAAATATCTTTCCTACCTTCAAGTGACCCAATATTATCGTCATAGTTTAATGTAAGTCTATATGCTTACGGTAAAGTCCTTAACATTGCTATATAAATGACAACGATGATCTAAATAGAAATCAGTCGCTGATACTTATCAAGCAGTAAACTTCTATTTCAGCTCCCAGATAGATACGTCAAATAAATAGTCTATGCTGTTGATCACCTTCTATTTTCATCAGGTGTCTATAATAATCAAGACAATGACACGAGTTCAAATATAATAATAATAATAATAATAGATCACCTAATAATGGATCACCTAATGATAATGGATCACCTCGGCCAGACGATAAACCTAGTGATAATTAACAAAAAAGAAAACCTGCCGAATAGTGAACTTTGCGGTTCCGGCTGACAATTGAGTAAAACTGAAAGAAAACAAAAAGAAAAAGAAGTACCTAGACTTTGCTAGAGAACTAAAAGAAATATGGAACATGAAAGTGACAGTGATACCAATTGTAATTACCGCGCTCGGTACAGTCACCAAAGGATTAGTACAGGTATTGGAGGACTTGAAAATTATAGGACGAGTGGAGATCACCCAAACTACGGCATTGACGAGATCGGCCAGAATACTAAAAAGAGTCTGGGAGACTTGAGAAAACTTGCTGTCACTCAGACTCTTGTGGAAAACAATAAGTTAACGCTTGTGTGAAGAATTCTCAAACGAGTAAAATAATAATAATAATAATAATTCCCTCATCTCAGAAATTCATACAGAAACAGTTTCATGAATCTAATATATATATATATATATATATATATATATATATATATATATATATATATATAAATACTTTAACATTAATTCGCTTCTCCCTTCGATTTAAAGCTTTCAGTTCCACAGCATGTGTATAATGTGCCTGCATGTAATTACGTGTATATATATATATATATATATGTGTGTGTGTGTGTGTGTGTGTGTGCATATATATATATGTGTGTGTCTGCGTGTACGCGCGCGTGTGTGTGCGTGTGTGTATTTACCAACTTCACTGCAAAAGCAGGAAGCGACACAGGGTCAAGTTTAAAGCGGACTTCAATTGAAGGTTTGAATACAGAGTTTTCCTTTTCCGAGACTGGTTGCCATACCAAGGTTAAAAAGCCCAGTCTGTCCTACTTTTCCCCATAACCGGAGAGAGAATTGTTGAATTGATATATTTCTCAAGGGTATGGGAAATGTAAACAGCCTTGTCCAGGTTTTGAACTCTGGTCACCGTGTCCATTTCCTTCGACGGTAACAATTACACCAAGAACGCCTCCTACATGTAAGTAAATGAAAATCTATACAAATATGCTGCACAACCCTGCTTATTTGTTGTGATAATGTGTTTTTTCTTTCTTTCTGTCTTATCCCAGCCAACGATGAACCTCTTTGCTTGCGTTTTCAGTTTAGATTATTGAAAGTAGCAAGCTGGAATAAAAGTAGCCAATTTGTTATGAAAAAATAACCTTATGTATATATATATATATATATATATATATATAAGGTTATTATATATATATATATATATAAGGTTATTTTTTCATTCCAAATTTCATCGATTATATCAATCTTTTCAGTGTATGTTACTCTGAAAAGATATATATAATTTGATACATAAAGTAAATAAGCGAGATTTTTTTAAACAACAGGTTATTAAAGTTGCTATTGTAGGGAGAAATAAATAATTATCTCCCTTAGAGAATGGGCGTGTCCGTTGGGTTCCTCATCGTGTGTCACACAACAGTCCTAGAAACATATTCTCGACTTCTTTTCCATCTGATCTTTGAACTGTTGAGATGTGTCCTGCTCTTGTTATGGACCAGTAAAGAAACATGGCTATGGATATTTCACTTTTGAGTTTCCTCAAACCTTTTTTCATTTTTGTAACACTTCCACGAACTGCTTGTTGCTGGAACAATATGGCATATTTTTACCAATTTTATTCGAGTAATCTTTCTTTGAATACTTCATTTCTTCACTTAGTAGACCAAGTCAGCTGAGGTTATAAAATTTAAATAGAATATCTTTATCATTTGATGTTTATATCAATGATTATCGAAGATTAAATGTCATTTTCTTTTGTAAATAGAAAAAAAAAAAGAAAATGTATATTGAAAAAAAGAAAGTGTACATCATTTAATTTGTGTGTAGTTTAACTTTTTGTTAAGTGCTTTTGGAGTGAGTGTTTACAATAGAATGCATTGCAATTATTTTACTATAGAATGTTTTACAATAACTTTACTGTAGAATGCATTGAATATTATTTTACAATGATTGTATTGGAATTATTTTACAATATAATGTATTGAAAATTATTTTTATTATCGAATCCACTGAAAATTATTTTATCATAGAATCCATTACGAATTATTTTTGAATGTATTATAATCATTTCAGTCATAAGTCGTGAAATTCAAAAGTTAGTCGTGTTTCACTGTAAAAAAAAAAATTGGTGCTTTTGCCCAATCAATCAACACTTGCACTTAACAGAAGTCGACGTTAGCAACGGAAGTTTATGTGATCTATTTTTTTATCTTTTGTGGGCAAGTCAGAAAAAGCAAAGAAAGCATGGCGAATTATCAAAGAAAACGAAATAAAACAAAACATTGCGACATTTGTTTGAACGAATAAATGAATTATTATGAAAAGATATCTTACAAAGACACAGACAAATAAAAGTTTTTAAAAAATGAAGAAACCAAAGTGTTTCTGATGGAAGAAAAGTTCTTTGCTTTCAAATTTAAAAAACTTAAAAAAAATGAATATTACATAAAAGCAGAGTAAATGTACAGAGTCAAAATTTCTATTAAAATTCCACTTGGTTTAGCGCTTGTTGTAAGAATTCGCTAAGGCTCGATAAGCTGGGGTTTAAGCCCAATTCGCCCTTTAAAGCGGCTTCAATCAGAAAACGTTCAAGGCTTTCGAATTTCTTCTTCGATATAATGTTGGATACATTTCCATTCGTCGGACATCTTTCTAATTTGATGGGACTACCAATACATGTGCACGGACCATCCGGGGGTATTTCACAGTTACGGAATTGCATACGGGTACCAAAGACACAACGGGTCCATGGTGAAAAATCACCCCAACCGGATTTTGTTCTCCAGATGCAGGGATCCAGTATCGGAAGGTCGTTGGCATTAACTCGTGGGTTCCTGTTTGCATTAGATAAAAAATAAATGGTTAGATAGATATAATAACCAAACTGATATATATATATATATTTTTTCAAATGATTTTTATATTGATGTTTTATGATAGAGATGTCTTTACATATATTCTTGTAAATATATAATACAGTTTAACTATATAGAATAGGATATTTAAATAGATTAATAATCTGTAAATGTATTTATAATAGAAATCTTAAATGAAAAATAAATATTAATAGTAATATAGTATTAATTTTCTTAAATTCACATTTAGTTTTAGTGGTTGTGGTGGCTGTCGATAAGAGAGGCTGCAAAGTAACAAAATGGATGGAAGATAGTAAGATTAAAAGACAAAGAAATGAAAATGACACTTGATACTCCCTGTGACAATCAAAAGGCGGGATAGATGAGAAAAGATATGGATATAGAAAAAAAAATATATATAAATTGTAAAAAAGCGGGAGGCATGTAGAGTGTACATCAACAGAATCTCATTTTAAAGAAATCTTCTCTCAGAGTATATTCACAAAAAGCCAGTGGCTATAATGGTTTTATAGTATTAATTTTCATGCTTCAAAAATCCAGATTCCCTGATTTTTTTCCCTATACTATCGTGTGTGTGTGTGTGTGCATCATCATCATCATCATCATCATGTCGTGCCGCTAGCATGTATATCCCTGATCTTCTCTTGCCACTTCTCCCTATCGTTCATCGCTTCTGGTGGGTCCTTAACGCTACATCCTGTATCCTCACAGAGCTGCTGTATGTAGGTTCGAGCTGGTCGTCCTGCTTTTGCTCGGCCATAAGAGGGGGTCCATAGGAGTACATCCCTTATGAGCTCGTCTCTGCTTCTCCAGCAATGTCCTGCATGTCTGGTTCGTCTAACTTTGATAGTTTTCGTGATGGGTGGTAGATGGCCGTACAGTTGGTGCTTTGTGGGGTGTTGCCTCCAGGACTTGTTCAAAATTGCTCGCCGCATTCTTGATATATATATATATATATATATATACACATTGTGATAAACAGAATGGGGTAATTACGAAAATGTTTAGATAGATGTGAAGAGATTGAGATATATAAATATGAATAACTTCCTGTCTATATAGATATGAGCAAACTGAGATAGATATATTGAAAGATAGGAATAAATATGAAATGGTTAAAATAAACAGATATGGATAGATTGAGATATACAAATATGAATAACTAGCTAGCTAGAACAAACTGATATATATATATATATATATATATATATATATAAACACACTGAGATAGATTGCGATGAATACGAACAGATTACGATTGGGGGTATACAGTTCTGGATAGTTAGCTGGCTAGATATAGGAATATATTGTGGATAGATATATAGATAGACATATACAAACAAGCATAGATAGATAGATATGAATAGATTGGGATATAAAGATATTATTAGCTTGTTAGATATGACCGAACTGGGATAAATTGGGATAGATACGAACAGATTAAGATAGATATGAACAGGTTTTGATATACTGATACTAGCTAGGCAGATATAGGAACATATTGTGGATAGATATATAGATAGACATATACAAACAAGCATAGATAGATAGATATGAATAGATTGGGATATAAAGATATCATTAGCTTATTAGATATGACCGAACTGGGATAAATTGGGATAAATACGAACAGATTAAGATAGATATGAACAGGTTTTGATATACTGATACTAGCTAGGCAGATATAGGAACATATAATGATAGGTAGTTGGCTAGCAAGATAGATTGGAATAAACACGGACAGGTAAAGATAGATACATGAAAATATTGTGATATACAGATAGGATTAGATAAGCTTGCTACATTTGAGTCATTTTTCGTTATCTGAGTCTTCATTCCATCCCATTCAATGTGAATGGCGTACGCAACGATCAACGTACTCAACTTTAAGTTTTACAAATATGGAAGCCTTACTTACGTAGATGATTCGGGCAAAAATACATTTCGTTGGATGGTGGTGATATTGGTGTTTGCTCTAATCAATTTAGCAAAGGTAGTTTTCCTAATTTCACTCAGTTGACCTGTAGAAGAAAAAAAGATTTTATTGAGAAAGAATCATAAAAGTTAGTTAAATATCATTGTAAACGAATGATACCGTGGTGCGAAGAGATAATTTATCAAAATATCCATCATACAGAAGAAAGATGTGCTAACTAAGTTCAACATTTCGTCTGGTACGTCTGGTGTAAGAAGATATGCTTGATTTAATAGCCCAGACAGGATCTTGTCGAGACCCCCAGCGAACGGTTATCTAAGGGGTGATGGGGTTAGCTGGACGATCTGAGGTGGAAGTGGGGTGTTTTGTGAATCTCAGTATAAGAAAACAGTTTTCGCGATTCTCCCTCACTTTTTCTTTTGATGGCTGGGGTGCGAAGAGACAAACGTTTGTGTGAACGGAGAACTAGGAACGAATGAAAGATACGAGAAGAGTCAATTCCGAGGAGAATGAAGAACCTTACTCCACGTGTTATGTTCGACATTTACGGCCTGGACGGAGAGAACAAAACAACCTAACGCTAAAGACGAGTGTTTTTTTGTGCTTTTCCCTCTCTATCGAGCAATAAGCCATCACTGACACAGTAGACGTCGCTAAAAATAGAAGAGAACCAAAAAAAGCAGTTCTTGTGAGAAAAGTTACTTTCAGTGATGGATATTAATTGTAGAAACACTCACTCCAAAAGGACTGAACAACAAATTAAACTACACGTACAAAAAATATTACATTTTAATCATCGATGATTTCTGATACAAACATAAAATAACAAAAAAAATTCTTTGACTTATTTTCTATTTCACATACCTTCGAAAAAAACAAAAAAATAAACAAACAACAACAACAACAACAACAACAACAACAAAATAACAAGAAATAAAGACAGTGAAAATAAAGACAGTGAAAATTATATTCAAATTGGAAGATAATTCAAAACAATAATCAAGTTTCTCATAAGCGAATGAAATGCCGTTAAAAAGGTTATATTTTTCAAACGCTCATGCGTAACGTGCGTAAGCCAAATAGCTTAATCAGTCTTAGAATGTATTCCTCTTAAACACTTCCATTGGCTGGAATCGGTCCAGATTAATAAAAAAATTATTTAAACCTTTATCAACATTGATGTATCAATTCTTTATTTCACACACACACACACACACACACACACTTTAAGCAATATATTTATTTTTAAGTATAATTTTCATCCTTGGCTGTGAACTTAATTCAGAAATGAATGTTAATTACATCAAATAGATTGGATGTGGTAAAAATTTTCAGGGTAAAATTCAAGTAATAATAGCTTGTCACGCTAGACACTCTTATATATATATATATATATATATATATATATATAGTTTGTTGGCGACTGTAGTCAAAGGCGACCCGAGGTCTCTCTTTTCAATACCTACTAGACCGATGTGTAAGGGACGGCGTTACTCCTTTTTCTGGATTGCTCCACTTTACCCTAGATCCGTACCTTATAATGCTGAGTGTTAAGCAAGAAAGCATCAAGTACTATTTTTTGAGTCTTTGGTATTGAACCCCGGTTTCCCGGACCATTGGCGAACAATATCATTATGCTAATGGGCCGGTATAATTTTTATTTATTTAATTTTCAAAAAATGGAATTTAAGCAAAAATTTAACTTAAATTGAATTTCCTTACTTTCAGTGAAATTACCGACTCCTGGGTTTTCATACCAAAATCGATCTCCTTTTTTGATTTGCTGAAATTGCGTTCCAATAATACAGGCAAAGGTGGGGCCAATTTTAGCTCCTGGAAGCGGGGTTTCCATCACACCGGCCGTCACTAGATCCAAATCATATACACTCCTGAAAATGAAATATTTAAGAATTTATTGCAGTTTGAGAAGTCATTGAGCCCAAACCTTGTGACTAGTAAAGATTCGAATTAAAAAAAATAGTATCTTTTTTTTTTGTTGAGGTGTGATGATCTAACTGTTCGCGGCGCAGAAAATGGAATCATTAAGCCGAGTCCAAATTTCGGCTGGGACAGTTGTGTCCACTTTGCCTTAATACCCTTGGGAAAGGCATAAATTTGCCTTTCTTCGGTTATGACTGAATGGCAGGGATTTGAAAAAAAGAAACCTTTCTCGAACGTTCCATAAGCGATCTTTCCTTTCAGCAGGTACCTTATAATCCGGTACAATTTGTTGTATGTTATTTGGTTCCTAACGAGACCAAAATGTAATACAAAGTCAGTTTAGTTCGAGGTACCACGTAGGAAGCGAACCTACTACAGGGTAGTTTTAAAAATGGTTTAGAGTCCGTTGGCTTTCATGGGTACCTTAGGCGCCGGGAAATAAACCCAACCCGGATCTATTCAAGACGAGGTGACAGGTGCTGAAACTAAGTTGATAATTTTTCTCACCCACTCGTATTTGGAGAAAAGATAGGTACCGCTAAGTAACATCCATTGCCGTGAGATATATTACAATGGGTAATTACACGGCACCCCCAACAATCTAATAAATTATGGAATACGTCTACGTCATCTTCAGTATGATCTACATAAAATACAATCTATAGATTAATCACTTGTTTTCCAAAATAGTACTTTTAATGGCCGCTTAGTAGCGTGATCAAAGTAGCATTATAAAACGCGCGGTAAAGTTGAAACTCTTTGTTTCTATCTCGACAACCAGAAAGCACGCACAAGCGTGTACGTTCTCCAACAGGGAGTATTCACGTCCCCACAAAACTCATGTCGTACTATGCACGGTACCACGCTTCGACGTAAATCTTCATACAACAGCTTTCATTCTATTAGGGACTCTTCAACCACTAGATAGGACTTTCTCCCCATAATGTACTCGTTGTATTTCATGTAATTCCAGTATCCTTCCCATAAAGTTTGCTCAGGGAATAAATATGTTGTTAATTCGCCGTGAATTGTTTCATATCGTTTGGCACGAGGAGATGTTTAACAATAAAACATTTCCTCTGCTACAAGTATCTGAATTGTGTTCCTCATTTTCTAATAATTGTGGCGGTGAGTTTTGGTACTCAGAGACGACAAATATATGAAGACCACCTATCGAGTCGTCGATATCAAAGCCGACTCGATCCACAACAAGGTTCTAGCTCATTCAATCGGTTCATAAACATCCATTGGAATTATGGGAACACAGGTATCAGTCTCTTAAACGCAAAAAAGACGTAAAAGTCAAAAGTGAGTCCAAAACTTTGTAATATTTTGGTAATGTGAAGCACAATTTATCAGCTCGGAATGCTTTTGCCGAAGTCCTGAAGGTGACGAAGCACACTGGACTGTGTGATGCCGAGCTCGCCTGGTACTCTCTAAGGGTTACTCATCGGATTTTCATTTATGATTTGGAGTACAGATTCGGAATCTTCACTTTAAGGCTTACTTGGCCTTGCCTGATTGTTGAGGTTTTTTTAAAAAACCGTTCAGTTACTGTACTATGATCAAATGCACCTTTATGTTTCGTAAAATAAATGTTTTTGGTTGCTTCTGCTGCGTTATGGATCAGTTCGAACTCGTAAAGGATAAGTTCTCGAATTAGAATACGTTCATTTGTGCATATCTCAAATCATACACCGAGTGAAATAATGCACAAAGTGGTAGCACACCAACTACCACAAGACTACCAACCACACCGATATGCTATCATAGCTTGATCTACTTCGGTTACGTGATAAATGCACTGCTTACAAGTACGTACCAAATATTGCAAAACTTTTGACTCAGCGCAGTACATTGCCATAAAAAAGTAAAGTTGGTGATCATAGTCGAGGGCGACCCGGAGGCTCCCTTTTCAATAGCTACTACACCAAAGTGTAAAGGAAGGCGCAACTCTTTTCCCTGGATTGCTCCACTTTATTCTTGATCCTTACTTTATAATGCTGAGCGTTAAGCAAGGAAGTATCTTATATCATTTTTTGAGTCTTTGCTATGACTTGACCTGGGATTGAACACTGGTCTCCCTGGCCACCGGTGATTATATCGGTCTTTTACCAAGTGGGTAGAGACCCATTTGGTAAAAGACCGATATAATCACTCTTATAGAGACAGATTTACTTTTTCAGTTCAATCGATTGGTTACATCCCAATACATTCAGTATATCGATGTTAATAAAGTAAAATAACGTGAACGACTGCAATTGAAAAAGGGTTAGATACTTACACATACATACTTGAAAGCTTTCTCTTAGCTGCTGCATCATGGTGTGGAAGGCCAGAAAAATCCATTGGGGTTTTGAAGCCACAAAACATCAACCATGCAAGATAGACGGGTAAGCCATGGTCACGACTTCTTTGAATGATCGTAGCGACCAGATCGGAACCTTCTCCTGGTAATTTTTCTTGATATCTGTTTGTTAATTCGTCAGTCACTAATCTGAAAAGAGGCAAAACATCATTCCATAATGTTTGATTCGGTTTGGTTTCTTTGTTTAATAGAATATCAACACTTTGTGGGTCATTTGATGTAAGCGACATCTTTGTAAAAAGAAGAGCAGTGTTGCCCTGTCGGCTGGGGCTACAGAATACAGTGGCTGCATCTCTGCAGAGGGGTAAGACTCCCCTAACGAGTGTCCTGGATATATGACGCTAAACAATCTGATGGTGAGCTTCCAGTATTGCTGGAGCTTTTGAGAATGCGGAATATCTTTTTATTGCCATTGCTACAAGGTCCACTTTGGCCAGGAGTCGTAGCATCTGATAGGGTCCTATCTATGGGTCAAATAGAACTAAACTGTGTACTTATGCTAAACCGAATTGTTTGAAATATAACTGATTTTGATATTGAACCTGAGTACTTACGCTAAACTGAATGGCTTGATATAGAACTGTTTTGACATTTAACTGTTTGTAAACAAAAACTATACTTATACTAAACTGAATTGTTTGAAATTAAATTCGGTGTTAAATGACCTGAAAATGGTTTGATACGCCGTAAAATAAAACAACCAAAGAGCAGTTGTACTATTTAATCCATAGCTAGTGGGGGATAAGGGGGTTTTCATAATTTTCCCAAGTGCATTAGTCCGCAGTTCAGTACGGTATCCCCTTTACCACGGTGACTTACACTCTTGTGTATGATTCGAGTTCTACATTTGGCTATTTATAGGATTACAAATTTGAAGAACGGCCCTTTTAATTGGAAAAAAATCTAGCAGTTCCATATGAACAATAGGAATTATACTACACTTTATCTTTCTTCCTAACGCCCTGTCTGCGGGGTTTAGAATACGCTGACTGTATCCCCTCCGGAGGAGTAAGACTCCCTACAAAAAAAAAGCTCTCCTGCGTATGACACTTTACATTTGATTATGAGGTTCCATTACTGGAGATCTGCGGAGTATGGCCTAGAAGTGAGCGAATTCATACACCAGTCGCTCTGTTACGTGCACTTTCGAACTAATAACCTTGGGGAAAGGTATGAACCCCCGCCCCTCACAGCTATGGTTTAAATAGTATCACTTCTGTTCTTCTATAAGGATGGCTTTGGCACTGTATAACTAACGAAGGTTGATATACCATTAAACAAAGAAAGCAAACCAAAATTCACTTCACGCTAATGCACTTGAGAAACGTATGAATCCAAGTATATATTCACCCCTTATAGATATTTATGCATATCGTTCTATTTTTGGTTACAGTTTCAGTACGGTGGCTTACTGGCTGCTGAAGCAAAATATGGAATAATTTTTATAAGTTTTTTTTTGTCTGATTAGTCCAATTAAAAAAATCGAGAGATGTAAAATTTCATGATTAGTTCTATTATGCAAGTACTTTTTTTCATTAGAATTCAGCCCGATATGAGTCAGCAAGAAAAGAAACGACAAAGAATCTATGATTTGTTTTATGCCGAAACCAAGTCAAAATTTTTTCGAAATAATTGGAGTTTCTTTATGGCCTAAATCCAGCCAAGACTTTAACCCTCTTGATTATGCTATATGGGGTGTTTTAGAGAACAAAACAAATGCAAATTCCCATCTAAATATTGACTCGCTCAAGACTGCTATCGAGGAAGAATGGAATAAAATGTCTGAAGAATTTATTTTGAAGGCATAGAAATAGTTTCGAAGGCGTGTTGATACAGTAATTGAAAAAAAATATATCGCGGCCATTTTGAGTAAATTTACCGTTTTGTATCAATATTCTTATTTTGTTGTTTATTTTTTAAAATTAAGATTAATCTTGTTTTATAATATAGTCGTTTCTTATTATACTAGAATATTCTTAGTTTTGATTCTTCACCCTGTAGTTTGACACTAGGCCAGAGGTATTGCACACCTAGTAAGAATCAAACTCACTGATAAGAATCTATTAAATTAGCTTCCTAATCATTCCATTATGTGAAGGATATGTTTGGAAATTCATGTCAAATAGCACTCCTATCGTAAAGAAGCAGGCGTATTTAACTTGACATTAGTTGTCGAAATAGAATTGGTAACCTGAGTTCAAATCCTAGAACGAGCTAATGCTCCAGAGAAAAGCATCCAGCCTATATTCTCCCCACAAACTATGGGTCGATGGTAAGACAGACTATGTTATCTAGCCTTGCTAATGCAATCAGTGAAGGAGAAGGAAAACTTAGAATTCAAACTAGTAGTACTCCGCTTAAAAATTGACCTGAAGTCGCATCCTGTCCGTAGTGGATATGTCTGGTAAATACATACCTGTCGAATTTCCGTGATTTCTGTTTCAACATTTCTTCTACGATCGAATCAAGAGCGTTCGTATTCTTATAGAAAACGTTAGGGTCCAGGTAGGAAGAACTTAGCTTGTGGGACCTGCCGTTCGCATTGAATGTTTCTCGACTTAATGTAGCCAAAGTCATGTCCATGATGCTACCAAATACGCTGCGGATAGCAGGGTTGGCCAATTCAGAGTATTCGTTTGAGTAGCCTGTAGGTTTCAAGGTGAGGCCATACTTCTTCATGGTGGCGTCTCCGACTATGATCGGCAAGTATTCTTTATAGACAATTTGTTGGAGTTGAGCGACCACAATTTTGCGTGCTTCCTGGAATAATTTTTCATCGTCCCAATCAGAGTTGATGAAGGCCAAAATCTGAGCAATTCGGTTGTGTTCCCGCACAAACAACGTGTGCAAGGTAGTGAGAGTGGGCTGATCATTTACTCTGCTGTCTCCTAAAAAAGGTTAAAAAAAAGCGCTGAAATCAATTTGTAACTCAAGCGAGTATTTATTCTAATGTCCATTACGAGACAAACGTATCTGTAACGTGTATTTTAAAAACATCCTGTTGTACTGTGGCTATAACTATATACATGCCATGATCACCTTGAAGTTTAATTAAAAGAGATGCTCTGTAGAATGGTGCTATAGGAGATGCTATCAATTTATTGATAACGTTTTGAGCAAGAGAAGATATTTTATTTCATCCTCACTCACCAAGTTCCAATATATTCGTATATCCATTGATACACTAACACTGAATAAACAGAAGGAAAGGTACAAATAACTCATATAAACATATATAGGTCATCTAATACATACATAAAAAAAAAACATACAAAATATAACAATAATAAACAAATGTGTCCCAAGAGATGAAAAGTGCACATTGTTCAATCACATAAGCAGGGCATAAAGATCGTATCGAAGATGATGAAAAATCTTACTTGTCTTATTCGTGTATTCAAAGCCACGTATAAGCTTAAATTTCAATCCTGCGGCAAGACAAAAGTCTACCAACAGTTTTGGAGACAAAAATCCATCTTCTGTTCAATGAACAGTTAAAAAAGCCTCGCTGTCTTGGCCGTTTGAAGAGCAGGACAAAAAAGAACGGGAAAGAGTTCTGGATTCTCACGTGAGCTATGGACACATGATGTTGCCACCCGTCAGAACTCTTTTTAGTAACCAAACCGGAAGTGTTCACTTCGACAGCTACTGCTCGCATGGCAAAGACGAATCTAAATTAGGATCGTATATAAGTGGGATTATTTAACCCCAAAGGTCAGAGGCAAAAAGATAATGACAGCTGCCACTTCAAAGAGATGCCAAACGTCAGAAACCAGTAGCAGCAGGCTTCAAAGACATGTCAAACGATCACTAACAAGCAGCAGCAGCACTAGCAGCCTCAATGAAGGCGTGACTACAATTACAATATGCAATTATAAACAAATTACATAATGTGATAACAACCAACTACGTTTGTTCAGACAGTTTCGGTATTTCAATTTCTGATTATTGCCATATACATAATAGAATTTACCATAATCTAATGCTTTTTGTACTGTTTGGTTTGGTTTCTTTGTTTAATGGCATATCAACCTTTGTAGGTTATTTAATGCCAAAGCCATTCTCCTAGAAGAACAGTTGTGGTACTATTTAACCCATAGCTGGGAGGATCAGGAGGTTCATACCTTTCCCAAGGGTATTTGCCCGAAAGTGAACGTAATAGTGCGACTGGAGTACGAACTCGCTTACTATAATTCCGCAGTCCATCGTTTTTGTACTGTATTTAAATGCTTCACTTGTATATTGTTGTTCCGACCAATTCTATTTTATTTAATCTTTTTGTTTTATTAAATATCTTATAGTTAATTATATCAATCGAATTCAGTCTGAACTATTTTTATGTTTCTTATATAGTATTTCTCTTTGGAAATATAAAAGCAAAGGAATAATTTATAATAACAAAGACCCGGTAGATGATCGAAGGTAAAGCCGCGATGATCCTGATCAGTACTTAGACAAGTGACCACTTAGAAATAAATGCTTTTGTTTACCACTTTGTTAATCTTGATATCTTTCCTAGTCATTTATTTTATGTTCTCGAGATCCATGTGTATCCATGTCGGTACTGATTTTACAAGTACACGAAAAATCTGACAATAAATTTATTTTTTTAACGAAACGCGTATGTTGTCTTTCCATTTTTTGTTTGAAATAGAAAGACAGTGAGATTTTTTAAGATGTTTACCTGCTCTAAAACAGAAGGCCTTGTTCGTATTTGGGTCAGGCATACGACATTTCGCCTTGTTTGAGAAGTCTTGTGGAAGAAGGGGACCGTTCTTGGAACCGGAAAATGTGGACATGGAACCTTGAATGACAGCAAAAAAATAAAAAATAAAAAATAAAAAAAACTGTTTATTAAGTTTTATTTTTATATTTATCAGTTATGCATGCAAAATATTTTAATCGCAAGAAAAACGCAAATTCAAAATAAAAAAAACCCTATTCCTATTTAATAGCAATTATCATTTGTTTACATATGTGGTTTCAAATATTCCGGTTTGATAAAAATAATTTTGACACAGTTATATGATATCATGTATTACTTTCTAATACATGAAACTTTGAATACAGTTGTATGGTTTCAAGTATTCCTATCTAATGCAAATAATTTTCAAACAGATCAATTTAACCCATGGACGGATTCCAGAAAAGTACTGCAACTCCGGGGAAGAGTTGGCTTGAGAGTAATGGTCATAAAGAGATATTCCATAATCTCTAGAGCTCCAGAACTGGGGTCTCACCATCGGATAGATTTTAATGTCATAACCAGGGAACCCTCTTTTTGGGTGTGGGACATGGTGGAGTC
Source organism: Sepioteuthis lessoniana (assembly GCA_963585895.1). NCBI lineage: Eukaryota > Metazoa > Mollusca > Cephalopoda > Myopsida > Loliginidae > Sepioteuthis > Sepioteuthis lessoniana. Next base: position 152,818 of record CAUZXS010004098.1, read on the forward strand.
TTACTCCGATACAATTTCAAGGAATTACATGTTTTCAAGTAACTAATGATACAAATAATTTGAAAACAAGTAGACAATTCTTTATACAAATAATTTGCACACAGTTATATGGTTTTGGGTAGACAAGGTAATCCACTGGGAATTGTGCTAGAAATTGAAGTTTGACCATACGGAGAAATGTTATACGCACAACTCAGAATCTGTCCTGGAGAATGAGATGCACAAACTCCCTTGGGATTTCGAGATACAAACGGATCGCCTAATATCGGCCAGACGACCAGACCTTATAATAATCAACAAAAAAGAGAGAACTTGTAGAATTGTGAACTTTGCTGTCCCAGCAGACCATATAGTAAAATTGAAAGAAAGCGAAAAGAGGGATAAATACCAGGACCTTGCTAGAGAATTGAAAAAAAACTGTGGAACATGAAAGTGACGATTATACCAATTGTAATTGGTGCTCTTAGAGACCGCCCAAAATTACAGCATTATTGAGATGGTTCAGAATACTGAGAAGAGTCCTGAAGACTTGAAGAGACTTGTCGCTCAATCTCCAGTGAAAGACCATCAGCTAACGCTGATGTGAAAAACTCTCAATGAGTAAAATAATAATAATAACAATTTATACGCAAATGATTTCAATAACGAGTAAACATGAGTATGATGATAACGAAGAGGTTTCTCCACTTTCCAGAGCACCAGAATTGGAGCCTCACCATCGGATGCAGTTTAGTGTCATAGTCAAAACACGATCCTCGGAGAAGGGTGGACGTAAATGGTCTATTTCCCACTCTGCCCACTAGTGGCTGCACACTCTACTAATTATCATTTTGACAGAGTAATCACGTTTTACTTTTATCTACAATAAGAGAAGTGAGTAAAGCAAGTGACTATTGTTACCGTAGAATAGAATAACTATTTGTAACGTACTAATAATTACGAATTACTAATGACGAATTAATCATTCTATAGCCCCAGTTGGCTGAGGTTGTAGAAAACACCGACTGCATCTCTGTAGAGGGGTGAGCCTATATCGAGTGTCCTGTATATGGCACTAAACTGCATTTGATGGTGAAACTCCAGCTCTGGAGCTTTGTGGAATGTAGACTACTCCTTCATTGCCATTCCTCTTCTGACCCGTGTAGTAGTACCTATTAGAGTCCCATCTATGGGTCATATAGAATTGTTTAATCATTTATCATATTTGAAACCATTTAACTTTGTGAATGATTTATATTAAATTGAATCATTAGTATTAGAAACCATTTAACTTTGAGTTAACAATAAATAGCAATACTTGAAACCAATTAACTGTGTGCAAACAATAAATTGCAATACTTGAAACCATTTAATTATGTGCAAACAAATGACCACTGGTTCGTTTAAAAATGTTACCTACAAACTATACATTTACTAATCATGATATATATAAACAGTATTTACCATTAAATAACCTACAAGGGTTGATATGCCATAAAATCCAACAAAACATTTTTACAAACCATATATATATATATATATATGTAAAAAGAGGATTTAGCACTAAACAACCTACGAGGGTTGATATGCCATAAAACCCAATCAATCAACTTTACAAATCATATATATATATATATATATATATATATATATATATATATATATATATATATATATATAGTATTTGGCGTCAAATAACTTAGAAGTGTTAATATACCATAAAAACCAACCAACCAACTTTAAAAATTATATATATATATATATATATGTGTGTGTGTGTGTGTGTGTGTGTATTTATGTATATACAGTATTCGATATTGAATAATCAACAAGGGTTGATACGTCATAAATCGAAACCAACCAACCAACCAACCAACCAACCAACCAACCAACCAGCCAGCCTTCGAATATATAAGCACAATATATTTAATATATAATAGTATAAATGGGAATTGGCATTACATAACCTATAAGAGTTGATATGCCATAAAATCTAACAAACTAACTTTACAAATAATATATATATATATATATATATATATATATATATATGTATATATATATATGTGTGTGTGTGTGTGTGTGTGTGTGTGTGTGTGTGTGTAAACATCATTCGGCATTAAATAACCAATAAGGGTCGATATGTCATAAAACCAACCAACCAACCAGCCAACCAACCTTCGAATAAAACATTGCTAATTAAATATTAACATTTAAAAGAAACTTTGATCATCTTTTTATATCCTTATAACAAGTTTCAATGAAGGAAGCATGTGTTTGTTTACCGTTAGTTCCAGTTCGTAATGTTCGCATTCTGAGCGAAGTTGATCCATAAATCGGAGAACCGTCCAGTAAATGAGTATTGGTATTTCTCTGTTGACGTGGGCCTAGAATAGATACAGGAAACACCATTGGAATATTATCAATTGTGTTTGTTTAAGATTCGGTCGATTACATAAAAAAAAATCTCTTTTTTTCCCGCCTGATACATTGAGGTCTTCTGTTTTTTTTTTTACTTTTCTTTACGTTGTAAATTGAATGTCATGTGTCATCTGAAAATCGGACTGAGAGTTAATATCCAATTGTTGTGCATTATTCGCATATTGTAAAATGAAGCTCTACTTTATAGGGTTGCTTTACGCAGCCCCCATATTTAAAGCTAACTTTTCTCAAAAAGAACAACAAGCAAATAAACAACAAAGAAATGGAAGTCATTAAACAACAAAAAACAAACAACAACAACAACAAAAAACGAACAAACAAAACAAAAAGCAAAACAAAAAAATCCCCCCCCTCCACCAAAAAAAAAAACCCTAAACCCCTAGCTATTTTCCAATTGAATTACGGTACGTCAATTCTCTGAATCTTAACCACTTTTAGCTCGATAGATCGATAGAGTGACACAGACTGAAATTGATAAATAGAAACAGATTGTGGAAAAAGAAATGAGTTAGAGAGAGAGTGTTATTTACGTCTTGCGGGCTCCGTTTCGGGGGATATTGTGGTCAACATGATTGATTGTTAGCTAGCTAGCTTGCTAGAACCAGAGGAAGATAGATAGAAACAGACATTATATATATATATATATATATGGAGAGAGAGAGAGAGAGAGAGAGAGAGAGAGAGAGAGATTGATAGATTGATAGAAATCTATGGACTGAGATAGATAGATAGATAATCATACCTAGTTTGCAATTCAGGCCTGGGGTACTGGTGGAACGGGCATATTGCATACATTTTCGATTATAAAACGAAAAGTACCGGTCGTTGCCCGGAATGTGAATTGCCATGCATACAGAGCTGTGAAAAGAAGAAAAAAATATTGATTTTTCTAATATTTCATTAAAATGATTTATTTACATCATAAAATGATTAAGCATAAACATTAATATGCATTACTATAAAGACAGCCACGATTCGTAAATCAATTTCTGATCTTATACGAATATTTTCTTTTTTTTTTTTTCAATCGCTTTTAATAATGTGAAATGGACAAAGTGTTTATTGACAAAGTGTTTATTAGAGATATAATTATTCATGCAGAATTTGAGTCAGAATTATACGGAATGAATTATAGAGACCGTTATCATTGGGATGCACTTGTAGTGTAACGGTTATTTTTGTTGGAAGTGAGCTTGGGTGATCAAGTTCAAAAACTGAGCGAGGCCGTTGCATTTCACATTGTGCTAATGTTCTTGGGAAAGTTATAAATCTATTTTTCCTCTCGCTATGAGTAAATATTGGAGAAGACAGGGCTCTTTAAATTAGGTATTGCAGCCGGTATAGGAGAAGGAAAACTCTAAATTCAACACGAATTGTAGACATGGAGAAGGAAGGGCTCGTCTAGGTTATTCGTGCTCAAGACACATAACATGCGAAGCTCCCCGAGGACCAAAAACCAGCCAACGGGATCAGAGAGAATTGAGATTATTATGTACAGGTATACCTCCTTTGGGAAAACTCAGAATTACGAATTCATCTTTTGAAAAAAAAAATGTAAATTAGATTTGAAATAAAAAAATCAAAATCTTTTTTGGAAAATTTTTAGCTTTATAAAATCGCAGAATTATTACTACTTCTTTTGAAAATCAAAATCAAAACCAGATTAAAAAAAAAATTAAAATGCTTCAATTCAAATTTTTATCCTTTAATAGAAATTTTTGAATTTGAAGATCCAAATTATAAAAAAAATCCTAATGTTAGTTCAGATTTAATGAAGAACCATTCTTATTACCGCGCGATTTATCGAAATAAGAAAATTCGGTTAGGTTTCTTTGTTTAAAGGCATATCAACCTTTGTAGGTTATTTAATGCCAAAGCCACCCTTCTAGAAGAAAAGTAGTGGTATCATTTAACCCATAACTGGGAGGATAAGGAGGTTCATACATTTCCCGAGGGTATTTGTCAGTCTGAAAGTGAACGTAATAGCGTGACTGGTATTCGAACTCGCTTACTACGAGTCCACCGTGCATCTTTTTAACCATTACACCACGTTTTCTTTTCCTTTAATTGTCAAAATGATATTTTAGAATTGTTTTATTATTCTTCAACTATTTCGAAATATTTTATTCACAATTTCCTTACAGTAGAATGTAATTTCATTTAATGCATTGTTTTCTTTATTCATTTATATATCTCACTTTACAAATTGATGTAAATAACAAATTAATTTGTTAAGCCGAGATATTCCTGCGGGTTTTCTGCTGGAGTACAGATCCCCACCTAAAATTTATCATTCAGTTGCAAATTACACTAGATATTACATTATTCTTTCAGTTTTAAGTGCATTAATCTAATAAGAATATCACTGTCGTGCGATTTTACTCCAAAACTGTTATATATATATATATATATATATATATATATATATATATATACATGTTTGTGTGTGTGTGTGTGTGTGTGTGTGTGTGTGTGTGTAGTTGGGCAGAAGTCTTTCATTTAAGCATGTTTGTCTATATAATTTTATTAAGATCCTTTCAAGTTTCTTGATAAGTGTCTTGGTTTCAGGTAAGAATTGGTGGATGAATTTATCAAAATTATCCCGAGCACCTTCGGACCTTTCATAGGCCATCATCTGTGGTCCGAAAGTGCTCGAGACAATTTTGGTGAATTCATCCACCAATTTCAACCAGAAACCCAGACATTTACCTTATCAGGAAACTTGTAAGGATCTTAAAATTATATATACAAAATGTGTCTTTACTATTCAATCAAACAAGCTTAAATATATATATATATATATATATATATATATATATATTATATATATATATATATATAGAGAGAGAGAGAGAGAGAGAGGGTTTCACAATTATTGAAACAAAGCAGATCTTCCCTGTTGGCTTTATTCTCTTTCTTTATCCAGATTATTGCTGGGAAATAGTTAAAATTTGGACATCTTTAACCAAATATTGGGAAATCATGCCTTGGACGATGGAGCTGATCTTTTGTGTAAAGACTTATTACGAAACTAATATTGTACCAGTAAGACCCAGAAAGAATTTCAGTTTCAACACATTTCTAAACAGGAGTCAGTTTTTCAAGTTGAACAAGAATTTTGAAACTCATTGCATTTGTGAAGATCGTAAAACAACGGGTTCTTCACCATCTGGGCTTCCAATAATAATCCCAGTACCCAAGAATGTCATTATAGTTCAGGAGTCCATCTAGTTACTAGTTTCGTATTATGTTGTAACAGCTGCATATTGAAGTTTCTATTTTGGATGGAACGGGAGATTTAAATCAGCATTTTATAATATTCTGTTATATCGAGAATTTGGATGATTGAAGAAGTCATAAGATCAGCACGAATTTGGATCTCACAAATATATTAAAGTCGACTGGAAATTTCACTATTCTCTAAGTTAGACCATTTTAGGTGCATTTCTCTTAAAAATTAAAGATAGTTTAAATCCGATTTGAGACAAGATGATAATTTTGTGGGGTCTGTGCATACACTGAAGTCATCTTTAATCATGAAAATTACCGATATAACCGATGATTATCAAATGCTAATTGCTCTTCCTTTGGATAACTTCGGTGTCAAGAAGAAGGGAGACGTGCAGCATGGGCAACTGCCAGCTAACCATTGAAACTTATCTCAGAGGGCGGGGAAGAAAATTTTTGTTTAGAAAGTATCAAAATAGTTTTTTAAAGAGTTGATATACTATAAAAGAAACACGGAAAATTGACTCATGATGTAGCATATCTATTCGTTGAATAAAGATTACTTTCTCGTATCCAAGTTGCATCAGCTAATCTTCGTCAGCTGTCAGGACACCTGGACCTGATCTCTCCATTTGAGAGCTATATATCAAGTATGAGATACAGGCGAAAATCCAGTCTCGCTAAATTAATATATATATATATATATATATATGCCTGCAGAGTCAGAAGAAATCTACCAAAATTTCACCTAAACAGATCATCAGGACATTTCTGACCAAAGGAGGTTTGGACCAAACAACATTTTATTGACTAAAAAACGCTTGGAAGAATAAAATTGTCATAAAAAATATTTGTAAATTGTACTATCTGTTTTTTTTCACATCAAAATTATAGAATAGTTTATAAAAAATTAATTACTTAATATATATATCTTGAAAAAACCCATTGAACAATATAACTGTAATAATATAGATACACGACGATAAATCTATTAAACGTCTCCAAACACTGACTTCAAATGTTTTTAACATCAAACTGACTTACGCTGCTTTGAAATAGGATGGACAGATTTGAGCTGCCCCATAAACACCTAAATAAACAAACCAACCAGCCATGGCTAATTTGAAACACAATCATCTCGTACTTGATATATATCTCCCAAATAAAGAGCTCAGTGCAAGGTGTTCTGACAGTTGAAGACACTTGGATGCGAGAAAATAATTTTCATTTTCATTCAACGAATGAATTTACAACACCGTAAGTTAATTTTTCCTCGTTTTTTTTATAGCATATCAACTCTTTTAAAAACTATTTTAAAACTCTCACAAACCACCCCGCCACTCAAAAAACAAAAAACAAAACGCTTCTCCTGATGATGACCAAAGGCCGAAACTAGTTAAGAGCAATCAAAAATTAATAATACAAAAGAAATTATTGATATTTGTCTCATCACTTTTGTTTAACGTTATATATATATATATATATATATATATATATATATTTACAAGGCTCATTAAATAAGTTTCCAGACTTTTTTTGTATGGGCACTTTTATTGATAGTACACACATGAAATTCTAGTCCTCTTCAAAGTAATCTCCTCCGGCTCCAATGCACTTGTACCGTCCTAACAACCTCTGGAAGGCCCCATGGAAGTCCTCTTGTGTGAGCGTGTCAATGACCTTCGTCATAGCTTTTTTCATCTCCTCAGTTGTCTCATAACGACTGCCTCTAAGTTTTTCCTTGAGTTTAGGGAATAACTAAAAGTCACAGGGAGCAAGGTCTGGACTATAGGGAGGGTGAGGAACTGTCTTGATACCCGTCTTGGTCAAACAGTCTGTGACAACGATGGAGTTATGGACTGGTGCATTGTCCTGGTGGAAATGCCACTGACCCGATTTGAAGAGTGCTGGCTTCTTCCGACGGAATCTCTTCCTGAACTCCCTTAAAACCTCAACATGGTATTCCTTATTGACTATCTGTCCAGTGGGAACCCAGTGCATGTAGATCATGCCAGTGCTGTCAAAAAAAAAAAAAAAAAAAAAAAGGGATCATCAAAAGTTTGTGGGTGGATTTGCTCTGTCTGGCCTTCTTGGGTCTGGGAGAGCCAGCATGCTTCCACTGGGAACTCTGTCTCTTCGTCTCTGGGTCATAGCAGTAGATCCAGCTTTCATCGCAGGTCACCAGAGCATCAAGAACTGCGGGATCTGAATTGATCAGCTCGACTATCTCCTTGGTGTCACGACAACGTCTCTCTTTCTGATCTTCTCTGAGCACCCTTGGGACAAACTTCGTGCAAATCTTCCGCATCTTCAGTTTCTCGCGAATAATTGTGTGTACAGTTCCCACACTGACATCAAACTGTGCACTTATTGTCTCTATAGACACACGACGGTCCTTATCCATGAAATTCTTTATTTGGCCAATCAATTCTGGTGTTCTGACTTCCTTACTCCTCCCACACCTCTCATCATCCCTCACAGATTCCCTGCCTTCCTTGAATCTTTTATGCCACTCAAAAACTGATGCTCGATTCATGCAAGATGCTCCAAAAGCAGTCTGAAGTATTCCATACATTTCTAAGGCATTTTTTCCAAGTTTAAAACAATTTTATTGCATACCGTTCTTCTAAAGTGTCGTCACGTCCAGATTGCATTTTTGAAATTCCCCCGCTGTGACAATCAGGCTTTAGTAGGGTGTATTCCAATTGCTGCTGTAGCTGTTCATTTGAACCTGAAATCATAAAAATTGGTCAGTCATCTCATAAGATGTATAGCAATAACATAGTGAATTATCAAGAGTCTACGACAATTTTAAATGTCTGTACAAAAGAGTCTGGAAACCTATTGAAGGCACCTCATTTATATATATATATATATAATGAAGACTTTACTAATATATTGATATTTTACTTACTTGACTGCTCTACTCATACTCAGAAGAGTGTCGTATGCCTGTCGGGTGTAGATTGGGAAGTTTAAACTGTATAACTGGAATCTGTGAAGAAAAACGTGTAGACATACATTAAACGTAAAGAGTTATGAATGATGATAATTTGAATAGCATTGAATCTGTAATATGATAGCAACTTTCAGAGTAATATTTTGCCTCAAGTGGAACAACGACTAAAACAAAAGTATTAAAATATGAGTGTTGTAAACTGTTTACAACAGGTGTTTCTAACTTTTTCTCCTTGTTGCAAATCATAAAGTTCTTCTTGAACTTTTATCCCAATCAGCCCAGTCGGCTGTGACTGTAGAACACACCGATTGAATCTCTGATGAAGGATAAAAACCCCACCCCAACGTGTGTCCTGTATATGACAGTAAACAGCCTGATGGTAAGGGTCTAGTAATGCTGGAGCTTTGGTGAATGCGGAGTACTCCTTCATTGCCATCACTCCCGGGTCCACTCTAGCCTGGAGTGGTAGCATCTTATAGGGTCAAATTTATGGGTTAAATGGAGCTATTTACAAATCATATATATTTAATATGCATGTATAAAGAGGATTTGGCATTAAATAACTTACAATGGTTGATACGCCATAAACCGAGCCAAACCTATCCCAACTGTCATAAAATTATCTATCTATCTATCTATCTATCTATCTATCTATCTATCTATCTAAGCACCGTCCATATCTATTTCTTATAGATCTTATTATATCTATTTATCTAGCAATCTGTGATAATATAGCTTCTTCGCATTGCACGATTTCACCTGCCGAACGATTCAATTTCACGCTGTTAAATTCTCTTGTGGCAGACTCATCGTTGCAAATTTGGACCGAAACCGCGCAAGCCACGAGTCAGCTTCACAAGATAAAAGACAAAAACGAATTTAGAGGATATACTTGCTCAATAGATGGGCGCGTGTATGGCAGCAAAGCTAGCTCTGGGCACTATCGACATATTATTTCACTCTGTTCAACAGTTCATCTCTAAACTCCTAATTTTCAGTTCTGTTCGACCTTAGTGGACCCGATGAACATATACATACACATATGCTACGACTATACACATACCTACTCATATAGCCCTGCTCGCATCTACACGCACATACATTATTTTACCCATATGCTTCAAAAAGCAGAAAAGCTTATAGTGTCATCTATCTATCTATCTATCTATCAAAGGTTTTTCATATCTATCAATCCCAGTCTTTTCATATCTATCTATCTATCTATCTATCTCAGTTTTTCATAGCTAATAATCTTTTAAACCCTTACTGTTACAAACTGTTGAAAAAACAGTTGTTCTTAAATTTTCCTTCACTTGCAACCTTTACAAATCACCGATAAATTCTTGTATTCTTGTTCCCACTGTCATGGTAGAAAAAAAAATAAAATTAAAAAACGAATAACTTAAAATCTTTATTTATATCGTATCAAAGTATTCAACCATTTTGAATATTTTGAAAACCGGCCGCACAGGCTCGATATAGCTAGGTATCTAACTAATCAGAAAGGAAGTTATTGCTCATGTGAAAGTAGAACTCTCTGTTGTGAGCTTACTTAGTTGACGGTAAGACGTCTTTGTGTGAGCTTGTGTACTGTGTACTATCAGATTCATCATGATGTATCATGCTTGTTTTTTATACGTTGCAAAACATCGTATTACCCAAGCCCTAGTCTAGATTTTTTTGCAATTTCTGACCTTTTCATCATCATCATGTCGTGCCGCTAGCACAGATATCCCTGACCCTCTCTCGCCACATCTCCCTATCATTCATCGCCTCCGGTAGGTCTTCAGGGTTACATCCCGTATCCTCACATAGCTGCTGTATGTAAGTTCGAGCTGGTCGTCCTGCTTTTGCTTGGCCATATGCAGGGATCCATACGAGTACATCACTGATGAGTTCGTCCTTGCTTCTCCAGCAGTGTCCTGCGTGTCTGGTTCGTCTAACTTGTATAGTTTTCGTAATGGGAGGCAAGTGGCCATATAGTTGGTGTCTTGTGGGGTGTTGCCGCCAGGACTTGTTCAATATTGCTCTCAACATTCTTGTGTAATTGCCGTCTAGTTTCTTCTTCAGCCGTTTAGTTAGCGTCCAAGTAGTGCATCCATATACCAGTATCGATACGACCGCTGCCTGGAAGAAACTGCGTTTCATTCTATCGGTCAGGTCTGATTTCCATATGATCGAGAGCCTATCGATAGCTGTCCATGCTTTCGGTAGTCGTGTGTCGATGTCTTTTTCGATTGATGAGACGCTACTTCCTTGGTAGGTGAATTTGTCTACTAGTTTCAGAGAGGCTCCGTCTAGTGTGGTAATGTCGCCTGTTTGGTTGTAACACATATATTCAGTTTTGCGTGCATTGACATGGAGGCCAATGCCTGTGGCGGCTCGTTCCAAACTATGCAGTAGTGTCTCGGATAATTCGAGCCATGGAAGATATTTAGTCGAGTCTCCACTTTATGAAGACCAATATTAGCGTTAGTATATCTGTGATATACTAACACTACACTCAACGGAAAGAACGATTAGATAAACACTCACAAATCTGTACGTGTTAGGGTACTACATAGAGCAGTTGTACCCCTTAGGGTCCCCTCTAGGGGTCAAATGGATCTGTTAAAAGATTATTTATATTTGATTGGATATTGTGCAGAAAAACTCTTCAGAAACAACTGCACAAAAATTTAAGTATGAGCATATGTAAGTTGGCCGACCGTAGTCGAAGGCGACCCGAAGGCCTCCTTTTCAATAGCTATAGCACTGAGGTATTGGAGGCGATACTCCTTTCATTATTTTGCTCCACTTACTCTTGACCCATAAGTACCATTTTTTGAGTCTTTGGTATGACTCAACCTGGGATTGAACTCCGGTCTCCCGGACCATTAGGGAACACTCAAACCATTATGACAATGGGCAGGTATGAGCATGTAATGAACGTGAATCCCTAACTTGGCATAAAATAACATGCAGTTAAAATCAATCAACATTATATATTATTGTAACTATGGTCATCTTTAAAAACACATGATATTCAAAAACATCTGGGAATATTTCCACGAGCAATTGTATATTCATAATATTTTTTATTCATTCTGATTGTAGCAAAAATTGTTAAAAAATATCTGGACACTTACTCTCGTTGGATTTGACAGCAGTCTTTCACTGAAAAGACGAAAAATAAACCAAAATTATCATTAAAATTTTCGAGCACATCTCATAAATCATTTTTATACAAAAATACAATTTCTGAAGCCCTAATACTGATATGGAAGAAAACATTAAATACAAAAAAGAAAGATATGTTGAAAATGAGTTAGTTTCAATTAACAAAATCATTTAGTGTGAATCTCATGATTTTTAAAACGGCAGGAATTTTCGATGAAAACCCCCTTTGATACTGATTATCAATTCTGTGATAAATTGATATGAAACAATCACACAATTGGCAAATGCGGCAAATTAATCCCCAAAAGAATACAAGACTAAGCTCGACTGGGTGGGAAAGATGATCAACTGGGAATTGTGCAAGCGATTAAAGTTTGACAAATGGTATAGGCACCAACAAGAATCTGTCCAGGAAAATGAAACCCATTAAATTCTCTGGAACTCTGAGGTACAAGAGGACAACTCAATCCCGACCAGAAGGCCAGACTTAGTGTCAATTAACAAGAAAAAAGAACGTGGATTTTGCCGTTCCAGTGGATCACAGAGTGAAAATAAAAGAAAACGAAAGATAAGCAAATACTTGGATCTTACCAGAGAGCTGAAAAAGTTGATGGTGATACTAATGGTAGTTAGTACGCTTGAAACGGTCCCTAAGAGCTTGGAGAGCAGACTAGAGGAATTGGTGATCAGTGGAAGAACCGTGACTATTTAGACCACACCACTGTTGAGATCAACTAGAGTACCTTGAAGAGTCTGGAGACCTGAGGAGATTTGCTATCACTGGGACTCCAGTAAAAAAACCACCAGTTAAAGCTAAAGTGAAAAACTCGCTAGGAGTGAAATAATAAGATAAATACCTGGATCTTACCAGAAAAGTATATATATATATATATATATATATATATATATATATTACACAAGAATGCTGCGAGCAATACTGAACAAGTCCTGAAGACAGTACCCCACAAAGCTGCAGCTATACGGTCACTTACCACTCATTACGAAAACTATACAAGTTAGATGAACCAGAAATGCAAGACACTGTTGGAAAAGTAGGGACGAACTCATAAGTGACGTACTTCTGTGGACCCCTTCACATGGACGAGCAAAGGCAGGATGACTAGTTAGAACCTACATACAACAGCTCTGTGCCGATATGGGATGTAGCTCTGAAGACCTGCTGGAAGCAATGGACGACAGAGAAGGGTGGCAAGAAAGAGTCAGGGATATCCGTGCTAATGGCGCGACATGATGATGATGATATATATATCTAGTACAGCCTTTTTGTCACACCATAGCTCAAAGATATCCATCTTTAAAATACATAGGCAATACAAGTTTTTAACCTTTAAATATAAACATCTTTGTTTATACTGTGTCACCCACCAACTGGTGACCTTGACATGATTCTCAGCCAATAATAAACTGCGTTTAAAAAATCAGTTGCAAGACGCATCATATAGCAAGAAAATGATCTCAGTGGGCGAATGTAGCGAAGTCACCTACGATTGCTATGTTTATGATGGCTAATTGTTTGTTAGGAGAAGGAGAATCACACACACACACACACACACACACACACACACACACACACACACACACACACACACACACACACACATAACAACAACAGCAACAACCACAATTGTCGGCTGGAGGTGTATAATAGAATACATCAACTGCATCTCTGCAGAGAGGTAAAACCGCCTTATGAGTATCTTAGGTGTGACCCTAAACGACATCTGATGGTGAGACTCCAGTCCTAGACCTATGGGGAATGTGAGGTGCTCTTTCATTGCCGTTATTCCCAGGTCCACTATGACCCGAAGTGATAATACTTGTTAGGGTCCTATGTATGGATCAAATAGAACTATTTAATTATTTACTATACTTGTGGCCGTTTAACTGTGTGCAAACAATAAATAGCAATACTTGAAGCCATTTAACTGTGTGCAAAAATGATTCATATCAAATAGAATTATTTGTGTTAAATAGCAATATTTGAAACTGTGTAAACAAATGAGCTCTGGCTCGTTCAAAAATAATTTTGCCAACAAACTATACGCTTACAAATCACACACACACACACACACACACACATATATATATATAAAGGATTTGGCGTTAAATAACTCACAAGTGTTGATATGCCATAAAACGTTACCTACCAACCAACCAACCAGCTAACAAACAAAAAACAACTCGTCTTAAACGTTAGGACCTCTGTTGTTTTATTTTCTCCGTTCAGTCTCTGAGGTCGGGGAAGCAAGTGTGAATGGTTAACAGACATGGCGTGCGGGATAGTTTTTACGTTCTTGTTGGAACTGGCTCTTTTATCTTTTATTCGTTCTTCCTTCTCCGTTCTCGCAAACGTTTTTGTCCCCGTGCACCACCCCCCAAAAGCGAGAGAATCAAGGAATTCGTTATCGCATATTGGGATTCACAGAACACCTCACTCCAACTTTCGCCACGGGCAGATGATACCATCCGGCTAGCCTCCGTTACCATTTAGATTACCTATCGCTGGTGATCTCGGCAAGACCCGGCCCGCAGTGCTAGATCATGTATATCTTGTTACACCTAGCGCAATAGGTGAGATGTTGAACTTCACCATTTGTTTACAATCAGAGAATAAAAGAATTTTCAACTTTTAATGATTGTAAACAATCACTCCGAATTATCTCATTTCTTTAGTGTGATAATTCCTGATATATTAAATACTTTTTGTACAGTGTTTCCCTTATTTATGTAGATAACGTCGTCGAGCTTATTGGTCGCCGATGGAGATTTTTAAGCGATGTATTTTAGAAATATACTCTTAGATTTTGGGTCGGTGAATATTTTTTTAAAGAATTGTATATCAGCTCATGTAACTTCTTTAACTGAAAAGAAAGGGATGCAAAAATGTCTCCTTTTTTTTCTTTCCAAGGAAATTGAAATAAAACAGATACTAACGGTTCAGAGTTTCCACTTTTTGTAGATCATGATTCAAGAAATTTCCAAAAACTGTCGCTATATTTGTTAAGCCTTTGTCTTCATCTAAATATCCGCTATTTTCGTGAACAGTGGTACTAAGAATGCGAGGTTCGGGCAGAGTTGCACCGAAGAAGCTATGTGTGCGGGGATCACTTAATCCTGAAATAAATAAACAATATAGATTAAATTAATACTTGTGAATAATATAATATGATATAATATAATATAATATTTGTGAATGATATAATATAATATAATATGATATAATATAATATAGATTAAATTAATATTTGTGAATAATTATAAATAATATCATTGATGAATTTGACTAGTATTCCCATTTTATTTCATCAGAGATCAGATTTCGACATGGTTGATAACCCGTCAATAGCAGTCTTTGCTTTACTTATGTGTATGTTAACATCGCTTTCAGTAGACGAGATACTCCTTCAAACGTATATGAATTGGTTTACGAATTTCAAAGGCATGCCATTTAATGAAGTACTGACATCATCTTGATTAAAATACATCTTCCTGATAAAATGAAGCAGGGGTTTTTCCAAGCTAATTCAGTACAACTGTATTGTTACATCAGTTGGACTTTAACGATACGCTTGGGGAAAAAGCTACATGGGAACTGTGCAAGGATGCTTCGTACTGTTTTGAACAAATCCTGGAAGCAGAATCCTACAAAATAATGGTTGTAGGGCCATTTATCTCCGATTTACAAATGAATCAAATTTCGGCATTAAATAATCCATAAGGAGTTGATATAACGTTAAACAAACCAAACTAAACCGTTAATATTCCAAACTGGACAATGCATATTTCCCAAGAACTTACCGTCGACATACATTGATGGTAAGAAACGTTCAAACGGGGTGTTGTCTTTGCCTAAATATGGATTTCTAAGATTGTTGCAGGAACCATCCAGATTTCGATATGGGTACTGTGAATTGCAATGAATTTTTTTTATGTAATGACAACTTTCCATTAGACTTCGGGACGGTGTTATTGACGCTAGATAACTTTCAACGCGATAGGGTTCGATGAAAAGTCTGTAAAATTAAAAAAAAAAAAAAGAAAACAAAAGAAACATTTAATGATGTCTGCACACGCACGCACGTGCGTTCACACACACACACACACACACACACACAGCCATCATTATGAATTTTGATTACTTTTAAAATTGAATCATACTGTAACCTTTTTTTAGTCAAAAGTAAACTGAGGTTTTTAATTAGTTCCTGCGCAAGTTCAAGCTAAGATTATAAAATACACTGGTCAACACGATTTTTGGAGCCAAGAAACAAAACACGTTTTAAACTAATTTGATGGTGCTGATTCTGAAAATGACCATAGTTTTTCATGGTAAGCTACCGTTTTTGCTGTGCTGTATTGCTCATTTTTGGAGAAAAAAATCAATTTGCGATTTTGACTGATCGCAAAATTTAGTTAATAATGGTCGTAGAAATCCATCAATTTTCAGGTCGGCCGAGCAATTTATGTCAGCCACCAGAAATAAATAATTTTTATAAGAAAAAAAAAACAACAACGTGTTTTTGAGTAAAAAAATTTAAAATAGAAGTCCCGAATTTTTCCAATTTATCGCCAAAATTCAAATTAACTGATAAACTTTATCAGCAATACCTTTTTGTAAACCTGATAATTAATGTGATATAAAAAATGAAACCCTAAAATCTTCTGTTTGATATTCATAAATCTATCCCATCACTTTTGTCTCTTCACTACGGAAGGAAACCAAGCACAGTGAGAGCATTTGTTTTCACAATTAGAAAGAAACTTCAACTAAAGACATCCCAAATCCCAAGGCATTCAAATGCACTTATTCCATTGTGAATGATGAACATCAGGAAAATGGTTTCACCATAAAATTAGGAAACTCATTAATGATCATGAATTTGTTAATTCAATGAATGACTTGGAATTACGCGCTTTGACATCGTTTGTTGATGTGGTGAAAAATTTCTTTGGCAATTGCCGGGTCAAAAACTACAAGTTGTTTGTGGAAAAGCTGTTGAAAAGTCTTCAGGACATAGGTGCTAATATGAGTATTGTGTCGAAGTATGCCACTGAGAGGGGAGAAATAAGATTTAATTTCCCTTCCCCTTCTAGGGTTGACTAACAAGCACAACGACTGACCGCTAAGGGCAGCCAGGATAAGGTCAAACTACCTTGACTCCATGACCGGGTAGGACGAAGAAGGGAATGCAGGTCATCGAGTAGCACGACCGGTTGAGGTGGAGGAGGAGGAAGGATCTACATGATTGGCCGAATCCTTAGCGCCGGAAGTAGTACCCTTTTCGTCAGAGGGGATAGGGATAAAGAATTTCAGTTTTTAGGACGGAGGTCGCCGTGAAAGGACGTGTGATCTGATGCCAAAAGCTCCCGGGTCTTGCCCGCGAAAAGAATGGAAGTTTTGGGACAGTAGTCGGCGTGACAAGATGTGACAAGAGCGGAGCAGAATCCTTGAACAAGAAGATAACAGGTGCCTTCCAGCCAAATTCTACAGAACACCGCTCGCCCGTAAAAGAAAAGAATCTGCGAAGTAAACCAGTTAAAAGCTAAGTACATCTTAAACTGTTTTTCCTCCTAACCCTCCCAAATATTGGAACTTATATGTATTCAGAAAAGGAAAGAAATAGACTGAAGAAATTCGTTTCATAAACTGCAAACGAACGAGTGGACTTAACTACCTTTTCAAGTTTTAAAAGTAAAGAAAGAAAGAAGAAAGAGAGAAATTTGTGTCTAAGACTGTCTGCTGGTTTGATATAGCCGGCACCTTAAATATTTGTTTGGTCCTCACCTATCAAAATGTTGTTGTAGTTTAAATGTTCCTTTATATTGAAATATATTCGTTATGTTGTTTATCGGTCGAGTTGCCTTCTTTTCATATATCATGTTTCAGCTTCATTCACTTCAATTTATCCTCGCTAAATATCTTATTCGCCTTTAAAAACATTATACGGGAAATTGGAATTTCCGACTACAGTGAATAATATTTTTATCTTAACCTAGAAGTTCATGTTTTTCGTTATCCGTGGGGGTAGGAAGACGAAAGGATTTGGTGACGTATGTAAAGTGAATTTGGAAACCCCTTGCCAGCGGCAGTCAGTCTAGCCCTAAAATAACCCCAACTTGGTAAGAGGAAGAAGGAAAGTCAAGTGCCAGACTGCCCCGACGTCACACGTGCGTAAAATAAACTCCCGTCCTGGGATAAATATTTATGCACCGTCACAGTATTAAGGTTCATTTTTTACATTTCCAGATAATTACGGCGATGCGAGTGATGAGCACGGAGAACGATTCCAACCGGATATCAAAACAATGGAAGAATGCTACCAGAGACGGTAGGACAAACGAATGATGGTGGACTACTGCTTGAGTATAAAACTGGACTCAAGTAACATTGAATATAACAATCAAGAAAGAGAATATTTTTACCATAGTTCTTATATTCACAAAGGTTTTATTTCTGCTGTTAGTTCATCAAATGATTCGACGAAAAGACTTGTTGGTCTTGGTATATTCAATAGTGTTACTTTTAAAGACTTAGAGTCTGATTGGTATTGAAAAAATAGTATTTCTCAATAAGTAGACCAATATTTGTTGGTTTAAATACGAATTGAGAAATTTCTACGATTTTACTTTGAGAAATATTGCCATCTATCAATATATATAGAAAACAAATGAAAAAAATGCTTTTCCCTAAAAATGAAGCATTTATGTACTGCAAAAACAGGAGCTTACCAAGAAAAAGTAAGATCCTTTTCAGATTCAGTGCCTTCAAAATGGTTAAAAAAAGTTTGGTGCCTTGACACCATTTCAATTTTTTTTTACGTTGCAAAGGCTTCAAATTATCCTCGCTGCGCTTTTAAGTTTGACTGAATTTATAATCACAAGATTTATGATTGCTATCGATGGAAAGGATATCACTAGTTGTGTGCTAAATAATTGTTGTAGATGGTTACAGACGGTTTCATTGAGTACAAATAAATGATTATTATCTGATAGGAATATCTAATTTAAACCACATAATGTTGTTTCCACAGGTGTATTCGTTCTTGTTGGTTGGTAGCTTTCAGCTTAGCTTGCGCAGTGCTCTTCCTTCTGCTCACTTCGTTTACCGTCTGCCATGCTAATCTAGATTGTCTATCTTCAACTGAGTCTCTAATCTTATTGATCTGATTTTGTGTGTATTCTTTTTGTTCTTTTAGACATATGTTAGCTAATTCATTTTGTGTCTTTATTGATATTGTTTGAGTTCCTCCTATTGCCTTTGGAAGCGGTTTTCACGTCTGCAGGCTTTTTTCTAATTGCTAATATCTCCCTTGGTACTCTAGGTTTAGCTCTTTGTTTAGTTGGTATGCATTCTCCGGTCGCTTCTATGTGGGCATTGAAAAAGTTCTCATATTCATCATTCGGAGTGGGTGTTTCTGATATCACCTGAAGTACATCGAATTTGTTTCTGAGAGTCAACGTATATTTATCTCAAATATCCCTGTTGTTAAGCAGAGACCAGTCATAATGTACGGTTGTTGTTCCTTCGTATGCTCAGTCATATCTTTGCCGTGACAATTCGTTGATCGGAGGACACAACCTCGAAAGAGGAATATGCCTCGCAATTCAATGTGCTATTATTCCATTTCTTATTTATAAAGACGTAGTCTATCTGTGCTTTAGTATTATTTGCGTAGGCAAAGGTCCATAGTTTTCCCTTTTCTTTCTGAAATCTAGTATTGAGGCCTGTTAATATATCTTTTAGCGTGAAATCTGTTAGATGTTCACCATTTCCGTGTGATGAGTTGTGTTATCTGAATTTGTGGTTTACGTTTTTACCAATTTTGGCATTCATGTCTCCACTGATGACGAGAACGTTGTGTTTCGGGATGTTACGAACAAGGGAGGATAGCTCATTATAAAAGGCGATGAGGTTAGTTTCTTCACTAATATTGGTAGGACTGTAGCAGGAGATAATTGTTGCGCTGGGGTTGTCATTGAAAGTACCTACCATCATCATCGGTTGTATTTTCTCGATGCTATTTAGTGATTTTCGGGCCCATGTTCCTATAAGCATACCTACACCCCCTGTCGTGGCATTATCAGAGTTTTTCCATGCAGATGCAGAGACAAACGTCCATCCATTGCCGGTATTGTGATATTTAATATCTTCACTTTGAATGTATCTGTGTTCTTGTATGCATATTGTGTCTATGTTATGATCTATCGCCGAAGCTGTCAACTCCAGTTGTTGGCCTATTCTATTTAAAGTTCTAACGTTGAATGTCACTATTTGTCTTGTGCGTTTGCATTTTAGTAAGTTTTGTTTTAGTTTGAGCTCTGTAGCTGATTTTTCGAACACTGGGACCAGGGCTCCAACCTCAGCAGGACGCGCCCCTTTTTTACCTGCGCGAAGAGCCATGCAGTTTGGACAAGTGGTTTGAGTGCGAGTTATGGTAATCTTTCGATGGCTGTGTTTTTATTCTCATCTATAGAATCCACCTTAATAGATGAACAGCAGTAGTTCTCCGATTGAACTATTTGATCCTGGCCGTTGACCCGTAGGATTCGTATGCCCAGAACCTGGTTAGGCATGGCGTTGACCGGTCATAGGATTTGTCCGCCCGCCTTTACGTCCACCATGTTGCTTCTCATGGTTTTCAAGAAAAAAATTCTTCTCCCTCCTGCCTGTATTAAGTTTTAAGTTAGTAAAAGTCTACAATTACTTTTTTAAAAAATTTCATCAGTCCTTATTTGTGGTTCATTGCAATCTTATACGTATTCTATTTTAACGCATGAACTAATTGCGAAAATTATTAGTAATCAATTAGACATCAAACGAAGACAGTTTACGCAAGAAGAACTTCTAAACCAGCCAAAGATCATTGGTTTGCCCACAGTTAAACGGTTTCAAGTATTGCGACGTAATACTAACAATTCTATTTGATATCAATTATTTGTTTAAATAAAGTTAGTTTCAAGTATCGCTATGTAATACGGATAATTCAATTTAATATTAATCATTTGGTGGCCCAGTCGGCTGGGGCTGTAGAATACACCGACTGAATTTCTACAGAGGGGTAGGACTCTCCTAATGAGTGTCCTGAATATGACACTAAACAATCTGATGGTGAGGCTCCAGTAATGCTGGAGCTTTGGGGAAATCAGAGTACCCTTTTATAGCTATTGCTCTCAGGTCCACTCTAGCACGAAGTGGTTGCACCTGATAGGGTCGTATCTATGGATCAAACAGAACTAAACTGTGTGCTTATACTGAACTGAATTGCTTGAAATAGAACTGCTTTTACATTTAACTGTGTGTAAACAAATGACTGATGTTTAATTAAAAAGTTAACAAAAACTGTACTTATGCTAAACTGAATTGTTTGAAATAGAACTGTTTATATGTATAAAAATGGATTTGGCATTAGATAACGAACAATTAGATATACTATAAAACCAAATCCCTCGCTAATCATTTGGTAGCACACAATTAAACGTTCTATGAGACCCTTACAGGTACTACCATTCCGGGTCAGGGTGGACCTAGAGCATTTTGAAAGCATTGAGCTACAAATAAACTAAATTATGATATACCATTTCGGCCGTATCATAATAACACGTATAACAAAAAGTCGGATTTAACTAAATATACAAGGGTGAGTCAAAATTTTTGCAATATTTTAATTACATGAAGCACAATTCGTCAGCTCCGAATACTTTTTCCGAGGTTGTGAAGGTGACAAACCACAAAGGACAATAAGATGCTGAGCTTGCCTGATGCTCTCCGAGTGTTACTCGCAGGATTTTCGTCCATGGCTTGGAGCATGGACTCGAAATTAATGGTTTTAGGACTAACCCTAACCCTTACCTGATTTTTAAGGTTCTTGTAGTCCGAACGAAATTTCTTCAAGCATCTTGTTACTAGATCATAATTAATTCCATCTTCACCTTTCGAACAACAATTATTTCTGGTGTTATGGTCCAGTTCGAACTTGTAAAGCATAAGTTGCCGAATTATTCTGTGTTACACGTTTATTTCTGCGGCTTTCAAATTACTCAAAGAGTGGAGCAAAGCACAACGTGTTAACGCACCAGCTACTACGATACTAACAACCAAAGTGGGTACCTACGACGGCTTGAACTGCTTCGGTCGCGTGATTTAAGCGCTGCATACTAGCACGCACTTCCAAAATATAGTAAAACTTTTGATCACCTAAGTTGGTTACTAACAAACACATTAATTTCACTTACCGATCAATAATACCTTTTGCTGTCTCAAGGTATCGATACCCTTCTAAAGCATTTTGCACAGAAACATCTTCAGAGTCCCTCAATGGAATCGGTCCAAGGGGTGTGGCTGAAATAGGAAATTAGGAATGGAACAATCACATCGAAACGTTAATACAAGTCGTTAAATGTTCTCACATTTGGTATTTAAAAAATTTTTTACCTTCACTGGGGTGTCCACGTGGCGTTGTGGGTAACATTATGATTCTTTTTGAAGAATAGCTTTGGCATCGAATAAACCACGCTGGTTGATATGCCATTAAACAAAGAAACCAAACCAAGCCTTTACATTCACGAATTAATTTGATGCTTTATATATTCAAATTCAAATGCCCTGTCAGTGCGGCTGTGAATACGCTGACTGTATCCCCTGTAGAGAGGGTAAGACCCCCATAGAGGTGTCCTGGGTATAACACTAAACTGCATCTCGTGGTGAGGCTGCAGTTCTGGAGCTTTCATTCATTGGCATTACTCCTAGGTCAACGCTAACACACTGATGGTAGAGTCCCATCTATGAGTCAAAGGAAGGATTATTACTATAATTTACTTGAGACAATAAAACTGTGAAAAATATTTGTATTAGATATGAATACATGATATTACATAACTGATATAGGAATAGATTGGAATACGTGATATTACATAACTCTTAAGAATCAACTACACAAAAATGTGAATAGGAACGTAGAATGAACGTGATTCTCTAACCTCTAGGTATAAAATAACCATAGACGCATTAAAATAGCGTTAAAATCAATCAACCAAATTAAAAACAAAGTTGGTTGGGTGAGTTTTATTGCATATCGACCCTTGTTGGTTATATTATGCCAAATCCTGTTTATAAACACACACACACACACACACACACACACACACACACACACACACACATATATATATATTAAATATATAGCAT
Source organism: Sepioteuthis lessoniana (assembly GCA_963585895.1). Lineage (NCBI taxonomy): Eukaryota > Metazoa > Mollusca > Cephalopoda > Myopsida > Loliginidae > Sepioteuthis > Sepioteuthis lessoniana. The sequence continues at coordinate 175,791 of CAUZXS010004098.1, forward strand.
AAGTGCACAGTTTAGTTTTATTTGACCCATAGATAAGACCTTGTCGGGTGCTATAACTCCGAGCCAGAGTGGACCTGGAAGAGATGGCAATGATGGGGTACTCGGCATTCGCCAAAGCTTCTGTATTATTGGAACCTCACCATCAGATTGATTAGTGACATATCCAGGACACTCGTTCGGATGGAGGGGGTCTTATCCCTCTGCAGAGAAGCAGTCGGTATATTCTACTGCCCCAGCCGACTGGGCAAGTTTCAATAAGTATAAATGGGCTTATGTTATTTTTCTTTCTGTTTATTCAGTGTTAGTATATCAAGGATTTACAAATGTTAATATTGTTTTCTGGTGAGTGGGAACTAGACTTAATATTTTCTTTATTTCATAGCAATCCAATAGTTTGGTTTGGTCTGGTTTCTTTGTTTAATGGCATATCAACCTTCGTCGGCTATTTAATGCCAAAGCCATTCTTGTAGAAGAACAGCAGTGATGCTATTTAACTCATAGTGGGGGTCGGGAATAAGGGGTTCATACCTTTTCAAAAAGTGAGCGTAACAGCTCAACTGGGGCTCGAACTCTCTTACTTCGAGACTACAGTCTAGCCATTACGCCACAAGGACTTCCTGGCTACTTGATTGTAGAATTTTGACTATGACTTTAAGAATTATCAATATCATTATAAAGTAAGATTCAAATAGAGCTTGGTAATTATAACAGTGGTGGACATGCCTTTATTTAGCATCTCTGAGCCTTTGCATTGACTTATAAAAATCTTGAATTTTCGGCATGCATTTACTCTGAAAATATCGTGAAACAAGGGACATAACTCATGACAATTATATCGTCCTCTATAATTAAAAAGACTGGCACTCAATGTCTTACTCCAAATATTGAATGTACGAAGACGAAAGGTTTATGGAAAATCTTCACCTGTATTCGATCTTTGCACAGTAAATTTGGGTAGGTATGCATATTGCAATTACGATTCGTATGCATTGCTTTGACTTGTCTGGGAGGTGGTTGGGTATGTTTTCTTTGTAGTTTTGTATACATAATTTAAGAGCGCTTTATTGAATAGGCCATGCGTTGCGAAATTATAATATTTCTTTGGAGTAGATGACAGCATGTTGAGAGAGAGAGAGAGAGAGAGAGAGAGAGAGAGAGGAAAATTTTCATGAGAGTCAGATGAAGAAATATAGATAAGAAAACAAAGATATTGACAGGATTCTAAGAGAGAGAGAAAGAGAGAGAGAGAGAGAGAGAGAGAGAGAGAGAGAGAGAGAGCATGAGTAGGATGTGACACAGGGTTAATTCTAAGCGGAGCACTATAGGGTTGAATTCCGAGTTGTCATTCTCCTAGACTGGCTGCCAAACCAAGTGAAAAAAAAACACAGTTTACTTAACTATTTACCCATAGATGGTGGATGAGAGATGGATTCCCGTCTTCCACAAGAGCATTAGCGTGAAGTGAAACAGTCGTCTTCAGGATTTGAACTTGCATCACCGATTCCATTTCTAACGACAATAACAGTTACAGTTTGCACACCTCAAAATTACTTGCTGTCGCTATTAAGTGGTTATCCATTGAAGTAATGAGCAAGGTCATTACTACTTAATTTTGGGGATTTGACGGGAATTGAAGCTTTCAGCTAAACTTGAGTGTAAGTCCTCTGTCTAATAATAAGTGTTAAATTTAGTGTATGAAATTTATATGCAAATGCGACACTTATAAGAAAGAGGCAAGTGACTGAATCTCGATATAGGTGAATAACTTTGCTGCTTTGAAAAGACAAAGCAACTGAATATTACATGGGTGTAGTGGTGAGCTTATCTGCATGGATGTAGGGGTATAGCTAGCGTACATGTACGAGGGTCGGCTGAAAAGTTCTTAGACTGACTTAGATACGTTGATGGAAAATGACCAAATGAAGTTTATTTTTCAAAATAGTACCCCTTGCAGTCAACATATTTCTTCCATCATTTTTGCAATGTTTGGATCCCATTGGCAAAAAATCATCAATAGCAGATATGACGTCATTGTAGAACTGGGTGTCTTGGGTATGATATTAAACTGCATCTGATGGGGGAGACTTCAGTCTTGAAGTGTGGAGTATCCCTTCATTACCATAGCTCTCAGGTCCACTCTGAACCGGAATTAGGGTCCCATCTATGGGTTAGATAGAACTGTTCAATTTTTTACAAGGATTATAATTAATATTAAAAAGAATTATTAGTGTTAAATAACAATACTTGAAACCAATTAATCATGTGCAAACAATAAATAGAACTAATTGAAACCATTTAACTGCGTGCAAATAGAACTATTAGTGTTAGATAGCAACACTTGAAATCATTCATTTAACTGTGTGAAAATAAATGATTAATATTAAAAAGAATTATTAGTGTTGGATAACAATAATTGGATCCATTTAACAGTGTGCAAACAAATGAGCTCTGGCTCATTGAAAAATAATGTTGCTTACAAACTACTCACTTCCGAATCACATAAACAGAATTTGATATTAAACCCCAAGGCTTGATATGCAATAAAACACAAAGAAAACCAACTTAAAATCATAAATAATTATATATACAACTTAAGTAAATTGGCTGGTCGGAGTCAAGGGTTACCTGAAGAACCCCTTTTCAATACAACACCAAGATATAAGGAATGACGCTATTCTTTTCCCTGGATTGCTCCACTTACCCTTGATCCAGTTCTTATAATACTCAGTATTGAAGAAGGAGGCATCGAGTACCATTTTTTGAGTCTTTTGTGTGACTCGACCTGGGATTGAATCCCTGTCTCCCGAACCATTGGCAAAAACTCCAACCATTAAGCCAATGGGCCGGTTGCACATATGTAACCAGGATTTGGTATTGAATACTAATCAAGGGTTGATATGCCATTAAATCAAATAACCTAACCTAATTACTGGACAGAAAAATGGCCAGGGTTATTTACGATCGTCAGATAGACTGGAAATTTGAAATAGCAAAGATTGGTGATCTTTCAAAACATGTAGGTAAAAAATAGTTGCCATATGGAATGTGACCAAAGCTTTATTTTTCAACATAACCTCACCTATCGGTCCACGCACCTCTTCTATTGGTGTTGTAGTGCTTGGATCCCATTCGTAATATAGTCATCATCGGCAAATATGATGTCATCATACAAACTTTTCAACCAATTAACTTTTTAGCCTAACCTCGAACATGGATGTATGTTTGTTGTAATGTCAAAAGAATTGAAAGAACAAGTTAAGAAGGCCTGACAGATTTTTAACATGTGATAAAATAGAAAGAGAATGGTATTTTCGATAATGATGAAAAAGTTTTTTGTTTTTTTTAAATTCTATTATTTAAAGTACTCACTGCTTGACGTGTTTTCAATATATTTTTTTATTTGTTGCAAAGTTCTTTCAATATTATCTGAACTTCCTTCCGGGAGGATTTGACCGTTCATTGCCAGTGGAAGGATGAGGAATAAAAATTGACGAAAATATTGCCAGGAACTGCAGAAAAAAAGGAAAAACAAAACAAAAAATAATTAAAACAAGCATTAAAACCTCACCCCCTCCCAAAAAAAAAGTTCCCCAAGGAGAAGAAAAAAATTAATTTGTAATAACAGTCCAAGACCCCATTGGGGCATTTTTTTAACTTAATGCTTTGATGCATTTGGGAGATAAAGATAGCTTTGACTAGATTTTAATTTATGAAAAACGAGATCTATTCATGGATGTAATGGATTTAAACTGGCAGCAAAACTTACTGAGTAAAACACAAAATAGGCCTTAATGGTATAACGGACTGAAAAAGGTAAACTAAAAGACAAAAATTCTTCTTCTTTACAGAACAACTGACCAACACGATTTTGTTTGATTTTCAATTTTTGACGAAGATTTGTCAGTTATTATTTTACTCATTTGAGAGTTTTTCACACCAGCGTTAACTGATGGTTTTCCACAGAGTCTGATTTACAGCAAGTTTCCTCAAGTTTTCTCAAGTTTCCGAGATTCTTAGTATTCTGGTCGATCTCCACTCGTCCACTAATTTCCAAGTCCTCCAGTCCCTGTACCAATTCTTTGGTGACTGTATCGAGCTCGCCAATTAGAATTGGCATCTCCGCCACTTTCATGTTCCATAGTTTTTTTGATTTCTCTAGCAAGGCCTAAGAACTTATCTCTCTTTTTTTTTTTTTTTTTTTTTGCTTTCTTTCAGTTTTACCCTGTGGTTAGCCGGAACGGCAAAGTTATCAACAGGTTATCTGTTTTTTGTTGACTATCACTAAGGTTTGGTCGTCTTGCCGAGATTGGGTAATCTCACCTTCCCCACCCAGTCGTGTCTAGTCTTATATTCTTTTTGCACTAATTCACTGCATTCGCTTATGTGATTGCTCGTTTCGTCTCTATCTCTGCATAATCTACATCTGCTATTTTGTTGCGTCCTGTCTATTCTTGCTTTGACATAGTTAGTACTTATGGCGTTGTTTTATGGTGCTATCAGAAGAGATTCAGTTTCTCTCTAAAGGTTTCCCTTTCTCAGCCATATCCAAGAGTTCTCTTGTGAGATTTTTCATTATTATTATTATTATTATTTACTCATTAGAGGTGCCCGTGGTGTAATGGGTATCGTCGTAGGAAATGAACACGGTTACACGAGTTCAAATCCTGGACGAGACTGATTGCATTTCACATAGCACTAATACCTCTTGGGAAAGGTATGAATCCAATTATTCTCCCTCCAGCTATGAGTAAATAGTAGGGCAGACTGGTTTCTTCAGCCTTGGTGAGGCAACTAGTCTAGGAGAAGGAAAATTCTGAATTCAAACCTGTTAAACTCCGCTTAAAAAATTGACCTTGTGTCATATCCTGCCCGTGCGGAGGGGTTGGAAAATAGGATTAGGATTAGATTTCTTCACATCAGCGTTAGCTGATGGTCTTTCACTGGAGTTTGAGTGACACCAAGTGTCCTGAAGTCTCCAGGACTCTTCTTAGTATTCTTGCCGTTCTCAATAATGTAGTAGTTTGGATAGTCTCCACTCATCCGCCAGTCCCTTTAGTAATCCTTTAGTTACTGCTCCAAACGCACCAATTACAATTGGTATAATTGTCTCCTTCATGTTCCATAGTTTTTTCAATTCCCTAGCAAGATCGAGATACTTATCCTTCTTTTCACGTTCTTTCAGTTTTATTCTGTGGTCACCCGGGACAGTAATGTCGATTCACATCAACGTTAGCTGATGGTTTTTCACTGGAATTTGAGAGACAGCAAATCTTCTCAAGTCTCCAGAACTCTTTTTTTGTGTTCCGGACAATCTTAGTAATGCTGTCGTCTGGATGGTATCTACTTGTTTTTTGATTTCTAAGTCTTTCACTCTCTCTTTTTTTAATTTTTAGTTCGTTTTTATCGCAATTCACCTGATTGGTTGATTGATTTTAATGGCATGGCCACCCATGGAGTGTTTTTTATGCTGCAAGGTTAGGGAATCTCATTTATTGCATAATATTTACAATTTTTAATTCGTAGTTTCTTATAATTTTTTTTGCACTCGGTCTTATCGAATACGAATAATTCTTAATTGATGCAGAGATGGGATTCTAACAGGGACCACCACTCCATATTAGAGTGGATCTGGAAGTAATGGCAATGGTGGATTACTCAACACTCCCCAGAGCTTTAGGAATGGAGCCTCGCCATCAGATATAGAACAGCATCTTTTTTGGTGTGAGGCCGAGTCTCATCCCTTTGCTATGGATGCAGTCAGCATATTCTTCGTTCCGACGATCGGACGTGATCAATTTACTTGAGTTTCACCGAGGGCTTATCCTGTACTATAGTTATTTATTAAGCTTAGCTTATTTTGGCACAAGGCTAGAAGTATGGAGCATTCATTGAGAATCGAAATCACTAACAATACTATGTTAGCCTTGCTTGATAGCCATTATACCATGAAAAGCGTTCAGCTTATCTTTTAGTGTGCTCTTTCGATACGCACTGTTTCTCGCTGTCACGGAAACAATGAACCGTGTATATTGTGATAAAAAGCAACTAAATATTTTAAAATAGGAATTGAAAATTCAAGTCAATAATAATAATAATAACAACAACAAAAACTGATAATACGATGAAGACTAGCGAGTGTAGGTTATGTGGTGACAGAGATGAAATAGCTAATCATATAGTACGTGAATGCAGCCATCTAGTATGAAAGAAATACGAGAGTAGGCATGACTAAGTTGGAAAGGGGATCCATTGTGAATTGTGCAAAATATTAAAATTCGACCATACTGATAAACATATAAGCACAAATAGTTCACTATTCGGCAATTTTTTTGTTAATTATCACTAAGTCCAGTCTTCTGGCCGGAATTAGGTGATCCATTTCTATCTGAAAATCCCAGAGAATTATATGCATCTCACTCTCCATTACAGAGTTTGGTTTGTACATAAACTGTTTGGTAGTATTGTCAAATTTCAACTTCTTGTACAATTCCTCGTGGATTATAATTATTATTATTATTATTATTATTATTATTATTATTATTATTATTATTATTATTATATCACATTTAATGAGTTTTTTCCCACCAGCGTTAGATGGCGTTCTTTCAGAAGAGTTAGAGTGACAGCAAGTCTCCTCTGGTCTCAATGATTCTTCTGAGTATTCTAGCCGATCTTAACAATGCTGCGGTTGAGATCGTCTCGATTCTGTCTTAGATTTATTATTATTTTTATTATTATTATTTACTCATTTAGAGTTTTTCACACCAGTATTAGCTGATGGTTTTTCACTGGAGTTTGAGTGACAGCAAGTCTCCTCAAGTCTCCTGGAGTCTTCTCAGTATTCTGGCCGTTCTCAGTAATGCTGTCATTTGGATAGTCTCTACCCGTCCGCCAACTTCCAAGTTCTTCAGGCCTTTTAATAATCCTTTAGTTATTGTGCCAAAAGCACAAATCACCAGTTTTAACTGGTGGTCTTTCACTGGAGTCTGAGCAATAGCAAATCTTCTTAGGTCTTCAGAACCTTTGAGTATTCTTGCTGTAGTCTGTATGGTCACGATTCTTCTACTAATTTTCAATTCATCCAGTATTTTTCTCAAGCCCTTGAGGACCGTTCAAACGCACCAACTACAATTGATACCACTGTTATTTTTTTAATATCCAAGTTATTGTTATTTTACTTCTTGAGAATTTTCCATAACAGCGTTATCCGATGGTCTTTTACTGGAGTTTGAGTGACAGCAAGTATTCTCAAGTCTCCAGGACTATTTTCAGTATTCTGGCCGATCTCAGCAATGCTGTAGATTGGTTCGTTTCTATTCGTCCTCCTATTTCCAAGTCCTCTAGTCCTTTTACGAAACCTTTATCATAATTACAAGTTTTTTTCACCTGTTCGAACTAGTGATCTTCACTGAAGTCCAAGTGACAGTAAGTCTCCTCAGTACTTTCCTTAGACTTCTGACCAAACAACAACAATAATAATAATGGTCAAATTCTAAACGTGCACCCGTTCAAGTTCACCGGGAAAAATTTTTTTCGAGTAATTTTTTTTTTTGTGATTTGAATTAATTAGATCCTCAAATACATTTTTTTATTTTTCGAAAAAACAAAACAAAACATTAAACAAACGCTAAACAACAGCCAACCAAAAAACAAGCAAAAAACAAACACCAAGATAATTATTTTACATTTTATTAGGGCGGGGGTTCACTTTCTCATTTTAATTCAATGCTAAATCATCACCCATTTCCAGCACAGTAACCGACAGGCCGAATTATTTTATTTTATTTATTTATTTTTTATTTCGGGCGTTGAGGGTTCCTTTTTTTCTTTTTAAATACTTGTTCCAGAAATGAGTGATCATTCTACATTAAATTAGAGTGTGAAAGTGAACCTCACTTTTAAAAAGTAAAATAATTTTCTTTTCGAAAGATAAAAAGATTACGATAAGTTTGAGGGTCTAATTTGTTTAACTCTCTCTCTTTCTCTCTCTCTCTTTCTCTCTCTCTCACACACACACACACAAAAGAAAAGAAAACTAACAAGAAAACATTTTCCCTGTAAACTTGACTGGGTTACGAATAATAATAATAATAATCATGCAGATAATAAACATAACACCCATGATAAAAATGTTGAATCAAAATATGATACAACGTGGGACACAGTCAACAGGCTTGGGTGTTATGAAACCGAACTATTTTGGACTGAAATATAGTAATAAAAAAACACAACGAAAAGGCCGAATGGATAAACAACACGACAAGCGAATTAGAAGGACTCGAAGAAGACTCAAAAGCACATCGATTTACTCAAGACGGCACTAAAAAATATCAAAGTGGAAAACGCCTGGCCATGTTGGAATACATGGTTTCTGGTTCAAGAAATTCACCTTCATTCACGACAGACTAGCACTAGAAATGAACAGATGCCTTCAAGGAGCACACGTAACCGAAGGGATGACCAAAGGAAAGACCACCTTGATCCAAAAGGACCCAAGCAAAGGAACCGCTCCAAACAACTACAGACCCATAACCTGCCTACCGTTGATGTGGAAAATATTAACAGCACAAATTAAGGAAGAGATTTAAAACTCGCTAACAAACCCAGAAGAGCAGAAAGGATCTTGCAAAAGATCCAGAGGCACAGCAGAGTTACTTTACATAGACCAGCACATCCTAAACGAGAGCAAGACTAGACGGAAAAATCTAGCTATGGCCTGGATCGACTACAAAAAAGCATATGATATGGTTCTGCAAAGCTGGATAATAAAATGCCTCAAAATGTACAAAATATCAGATGAAGTCATAAACTTTATCGAGAAAACCATGAAAACCTGGTAAGTGGAATTGACAGCAGGAGGAAAAAGCTTTGCTGAAGCAAAGATCCAAAGAGGTATTTTTTCAAGGAGATGCACCATCACCGTTACTATTCATAATGATGCCACTTAAGCACATACTCACAGCCGTATACAAACTTAGTAGATCGCTGAAAAATGTCAATCACCAAATGTATATGGATGACGTCAAACTATTTGCAAAAAATGAAAAAAAAAAACCCAAATAAACTGGAGACTCTAATACACGCAGTTAGAATATACAGTCGGGACATAGGAATGGAATTTGGCATAGAAAAATGCGTCATGCTAGTTATGAAAAGTCGCAAACGACATCCAACTGACAGAATGGAACTACCAAATCAAGACAAGATTAAAAAGCTCGGAGAGAAGGAAACCTACAAATACTTGGGCGTCTTGAAGGCTGATACCATCAAACAAGTGGAGATGAAAGAAAAAAAATCAGAAATAATATCTCAGGAGAACTAGAAAGCTACTCGAGACAAAACTATCTAGCAGAAACCTTATCAAAGGAATAAATACCTGGGCTGTACCCCTCGTTAGATATTCGGGGCCCTTTTTGAAGTGGACCAGAGAAGAACTTAAGCAAATGGACCAAAGAACAATAAAACTAATGACCATGCATAAGGCATTACATCCCAGACACGATGTTGACAGACTGTATGTATCAAGAAAGGAGGGCGGAAGAGGACTTGCCAGCATTGAAGTCAGCGTTGTCGCATCGATACGACTCGAGGACTACATAGAAAAACACGAAGGAGGACTGATTACAGCCATCATAAACGAGACAGAACACACGATGGACAATAGATAGGAAACAAAAATGGAAAGAAAAACAACTCTATGGGTGTTTTAAACGACTAATAAGCAACATCTCACACGAGAAAACCTGGACGTGGCTAAAAAAAGGAAACTTTAAAAGAGAAACTGAATCTCTCCCAATAGCAGCACAAAACAACACCATTAGAACCAATCATATCAAAGTGAGAATAGATAAGACGCAATAAAAGAGCAAATATAGGTTATGTGGTGATCGAGACGAAACCATCAATCACATTATGAACGAATTCAGCAAGAAGGAGTATAAGACTAGACACGACTGGGTGGGCAAGGTGATCCACTGGAAAATGTGAAAGAAATTTAAATTTGACCATACGAATAAATGGTATATGCACAACTCAGCAGCTGTCCTAGAGAATGACACACATAAACTCCTATGGGACTTTGACTTACAGATGGATCACCTAATCTCGACCAGAAGACCAGATCACAGAATAAAACTGAAAGAATGGGAAAAGAAGTATAAGCACATCGATCTTGCTTGGGAATTGAAAAAAACTATGGAAGGTGACAATTATACCAATCGTGATTTGTGCTTTTGGTGCAGTAACTAAAGGATTATTAAGGAAAGTGGAGGACTTGGAGGTTTGAGGACGAGTGGAGACTATCCAAACTACAGCACTATTGAGAACGGCAAGAATACTGAGAAGAATCCTGGAGACTTGAGGAGACTTGATGTCACTCAGACTCCAGTGAAAGACCATCAGCTAAAGCTGATGTGAAAAATTCTCAATGAATAATAATAATGATAATAGTAATAAATAAACTGGAATTTTGAGATACAAACAGATCACCTAATCCTGGCCAGATGACCAGACCTAATAATAATCAACAAGAAAAAGAGAACTTGCCGAATTGGGGACTTTGCTGTCCCGGCTGACCACAGAGTAAAATTAAAAGAAAGTGAAAAGAAGGATAAGTACCTGGGCCTAGCTAAGGAACTGAAAAACCTGCTGAACATTAAAGTGACGATTTTACCAATTGTAATTGGTGCTCTTGGTGCAGTCACCAAAGAATTGTTACAGAGACAAGAGGAGTTGGTAATAAGTGGACGAGTGGAAACCATCCAAACTACGGCTGTAACAACATCAGCCAGAATACTGAGACGAATTCTGGAGACTTGAGGAGACTTGCTGCCACTCAAACGGCAGTGAGAAACCTTCAGCTAACGCTGGTGAGAACTCTCAAATGAGTATAATAATAATAATAATAAGAAGAAGAATAATAATAGGCAACTTTTCATCTGAAAATAAAAAATAAAATAAAATATGCTAATAACACAACTTGTGTGTTAAAAATCAGCAAACATGTTGTCAATGAAATCGGAGATGTTGTATTGACTGAGTTTATTGGGGTGATTAAGATTCCTACGATGTCAATTGATCAAGTTGCTTAGTTGATAATACACCCCGTAGAAAAAATCCTGGGTAAAAATGGTTCGAGTCCCATCGAGAGCTTATACTTTAATATTCTTTCCGAGATACCAATTTCTTGCTGTCGTAGAAATTATGACCCGAGTGAATTGCGATAAAAACGCAACCAAACATTGAAACTATGGAAGAACATTCGTGTCAAAGGATACTCACCCAGCCGAAGATTTTATACCATGGACCTCTTCATGGAACACTCGGTCCCTTATCAACCCCCGGTATGTACTCTGTTTGTGACTATATTATTCATTAGTTTATGTAAGTTAAGACAATATCTCTTGAAGCTTATAAAACTCACAGCTTGTAAGCTAACAAATTGAATTTGATCTTCAATTATTTGTATTAATACAATAAATAAAAACGTGGTACTTGTCCGGAATATCCGGCTGAGGAAAATGTCTGCAGTAATATGCAACGTTATACACACACACGCGCGCACAAAGTTTTATATATATATATATATATATATATATGTGTGTGTGTGTGTGTGTGTGTGTGTGTGTATACAGAAAGAAAAAATTTATGTTCACCATCAAGATACGAATGAGTTTTGAAAATTAATTATTTTTTTCTATTGAAAGATCGATTTTACTCCAAAAATGTATATCTTGGTAATCAACATCTTTTGTGGTAAGGTTTAAGAAAGTGTGAAATATAAATGTTTTGAGGAAAATGAAGCAAACGACTGGAAGATGAATGCAATAATTACATTCCAATGCATACATACATACATAAAAACATACATACATCCACAGACAGAGAGTTCCGTTGTATCTTAACTCTTCAGCGTGGAACCAGGAGAA